>WHVD01000025.1:600000-869654 GCA_015178975.1 Hysterangium stoloniferum
TTTTATATATTATTTCCACTTCAGTTAGAGCTGTTGGTTATCAACTAATAATATATAAATAATCTTATACTATAGTCATCTCTTAATTGAGTATTTGATTATTAGTTTTCTCTACATTGTTATTTGTAGTTTAAGACTTCAGTCACCTCTAGTTGAGTAATTTGACTGTTTATTACATTGCAAATAATCCCGTTCCTTTGTTCATTGATTGTGAATCAGTAAAGCATATTCACATAAACAAATACTGAGAATATCCTTGCAGAATCCTTAAGACTACATTAAGATCCTGATAAGTTAATATCACAGTAGACCTTGTAGGTTAGTGTAAATAAAGCATATATTAGCCAAATAGTGTTTTATTCTATATCTAATCTTTTGACCCGTTTATAAATATTTTTACTGTTTGACAAATAGTATAAAATATATATAAACTAGCTAGCATTGAAGTTAAATCTAGCTTCGGAATCAGTAAATTGTTATTCTTATTTTAGTGGTTGTTTTTACAAAAAAAGAACAAGCTTGCACAAGCAGCTCTCAAAACCTTCTTTGCGAAGTAGGGTGCATATATTCAAGTAAACTCTTGACTTCAGAGGTTCTAAGTCTATTTAGGCTGCCACTGATTAATATCAAATACTTAAATTATTTTACCTTGCAGTGAATTGAGTATTTGCACATTTTGATAGAGCATTGGACTCCTTTTTCGGAAAATAGTATTAAAATAAGGCTAATACATTACACATCCCCTTCTTAGGAGGGTGTTTATAATTACTATAATCTCAAATATTTACTAATAAAAGTCTTATTTTTACAAAACTCCATCTTTAAATAGTGATATCTATTCTGAAACAATTATATCATCAAAAAACAACCATCAGAAATAGTTCTCCATATTACATCTTACACAACCCATAGTTATTTAACAAATTCTATTGTATATAATTTCCTTCCTTTTACAGATGTCTACTAATACTTTTATTAGTACTTTGTCTTTTAAAATCTGTAATGTAGTTATTTCCTAGTAAAATATATGAGATGTCATTGGAAATTTTTCATCCTATGGCCTTCTTTATTAAGTGAAATTACCTATATATTCTGGGTATGTTGAATCAAGTAGAAATCTGTTCAGATTGACAGATCCATTCCAAAGTAATACATATGTATTTAGAGGTGCCAATGATATACATATGCATGGAATGGACTATCTAAAGGTATCTACTTTTTAAAAGTATTAGTGTTTCAAACTACTAATTTTTTTTATTGTCTACTCGTGTCCAGAAAGATTCTTTAGTTTGTAATGTATGAGAGAGTTTAAAACTTTTTGAAAGTTTTAAAAACCAAATTATGTTTGAATCACATCCCAGATGTTTAAATGACCTTTAGAGTATATTAGAATTTGGTATACTTAATAGTTTTCAGATATCCTCCTTAAAGGGCATATCCAGGGGTATAGCGGGTCTCTCACATTGTTGGACCGCATGAGTGCATTTTATCTATGCGTCAACGACCCTAAGGAACAGCTGCATTTAGCAGAGGATATTGAATGGGTGGAACTCTCCATGTTTTTGTCCTTACTTGTCAACTCTTCTTGTGTTCTTCCTGACCACACACCAACCCACTCAGCCGTGGACCTCGTTGACTTGTTGGAGCAACTGTTGCCGGATTCGGACACCTCGAGAGGAATCTCCCCTGGGGGAGACATGAGCTCCACACCGCTCATCACTCCTACCCCGCCATCACTACACCCTCGACCCCCTCTCATTGTCCGTATTACTGACGCTTCTGCTGATCACGTTCGCGCCATAATTCGAACGCGCCAGAAGGCCTACGGTCGTTGGGTCTCGTCAATCCAAAAACTGGATGGGTTGACATCCGCCAATGACACTTCGAAGCGGGAGGACATCGCTCTTTCCTTTCATGCCAAGCGTCTCGCCTGGGGCAACGCTATCCTACACCTTGGGGGTTCATTGCAGGATGCATGGGGAGGAGTTCCAAGCATCCTTCGACATCTTCTTTGACATAGCTCTTCGACCTGGGGGGCACTGTGAGAGGTATGGCGAAATACACTCAGGAAATATAGTCGGATGAGCTCTTACTATATTTCCTTTATTATTTCTATTTTCTCTCTTTTATTATATCTATAATTAGTTCGACGACCTATGTATGCGGTACATCGACTCTTGTGGGCGCACACACGCCAGACTTATGTATTCTAGCGCCCGTAGTTTAGAACTCAGACACTTTTACACCGCAACCACGACTTACCCAGACACCTGTTAGTGTCCTGTAAGTTGTGATTGGTGTATCGTCTCGACCGTCACAGATGGGCTTTAGCTATTTACTCAATCAGAGTTTCGAACTGTACTAGTCGAAACTCAATCCTTACCTCAACCTGTGAGGACTACATCCACGCTACTCTACTATTCGACTCTCTAGTTACTCTACTTGACACTCGAGCAGTCACCCCGAATCGCACTTAACAGTCAATTCTACTTATTCGTACTAGCTCTCTACCTTACTCTAGATAGCTACTTCTCTCTACCGTATTGAACTAAGTAGTCAATACGTGTCCAGTCTGTATTGGACTTAGACAGTCAATACATCTTAGTGTCATACCTAAACGGTCAATATTCTTCATATATAGAACGGTTAGAACTTCCACCACTCTTCACACTTACTCTTTTTTTTTGGGGTTGGAAGCCAGTTTGTCCTTTGATGGGGACTCCATGGAGGAAATCTTGGCTGTATGACCTTTTGCAGAGTTTGCTTTTGCCAATGGACATTCTGGAACTTGATGACTGGGTTTTCCACACAAGAGACAAAGGCTGTTGTCCATACAACACTGCCTTTCTTGTGGGGTAAGCTTGCCATTGGGTCCAAGCTTGCCTGTAAGGTCAGGTTTTCCAGTTTGCTTGCCAGACTGCTGACCTTTGTTGTTGTTGTTGTTGGAAGACTTTTTATCATTCTTCCAGTTGGAGTGCGTGGAGTTTTGGTTGCTTGTGGATGGGGTGTTCTTGTTGGGCTTGTTGGCATGGAGTTGTTGACCTTGTCCACAGAGGTTTCATGGGCAACTTCTGTGTGATGTTCCCAATAGCGTGTGTCCACATTCTGAGCCTTGAAGTGCATATGGGACAGTGTTTTTGGTTTCCCATCTTCTCCTTTTGAGACTTTGTCTTTAAGGTGGGATGGCAGACTGGCATAAAACTGGTGGCAGAGAGTGGGATTGCCACACTGACAATGAACGGAAAGATTGTTAAATTGGACAATGTAGTCCATAATGCACTGGCTGTCCTTCATATGAAGATTAGTGAGGCTATTCTTGGCTTCTCTGGTTGGATCATATGGGCCAAAGTTTGTTTCTAGCTCTTCAACAAAAGCATTCCAATCTTCAAGCCAAAGTGGCTCTTCCTCATAAAGTCCACTAAAAGCCAGTTTGAACCATTTCAATGTGGATCCTGAGAGGTATGAGAGTGCATAATTGACTTTTCGGGAGTCCGTGAAGAATGCAACAGATTGATTGCAGAAAATTTAAGCAACATTGCATGAGGAAGGTGGAATGTTTGTTGGGGTTGGAACCCATGAAGGGTTCTGGAGCATTGACTTTTGACTGCAGAGGTTCCAGATCCTTTTTCTTGCCTTCTCTGAGCATGTGATTCATCAATCTTTCTAAAGTGATTGCTAATAACTCAGAAGTGGGATCTGAAAGTGGTGGTCAGTCATTAGATGGGGAATTTTCAACACATTTGCCCTTGTTGGGGGCCACAGACTCATCCTCATGCTTGGATTCATCTGGCTTTTCCAGGACTTCTTTGATGTGGGGTTCATCCGTGGCATCCAGCTGGTTTGTGAGTGTCTGACTGGTATACAAAGTAAGTCGGGAATGAAGAGTTGAGGGTCCAGGTAATGATTCCTGTACAGGTGCTTTTCTTCTTGGTGGCATATTGACACAATCTATGAGTCCAGGTCAGAAAATACTGTTACATTGCATGCAGAGCTTCATCAAGGGTTTCCAGTGAAACCTGTGGGTATTCCAGTAGGACTTGGCTTCAGCTTATAGGCTGCACCCTCACGAGATCATAGTGTCCAATTTCAAACAAGTGGATGGGAAACCCGGGGACTCTGGGTGTAGTTGATAGGTCGATGTGTGATAGGTGATGTTGAAAGACCAGTCAGAAAGCCCACAGGCTCCGACAGGGTCAATAGTGTTGTGAGATAAGGGGTGGAGATAGAGTAGAATAGGTGCTAGGGTTACTGAGGAAACCTGGTTGATTCTCTGACCAGATTGTATGTACCACATCAACTAGACTAACATACATATAGACTGTGAAATGTATGCAATACTAAATCCAGTAATAATGAAAGACTAAACAAGTAAACATAAATTGGGATGAGGAAACACCAAACTAGGTGTTAGGGATGGAATGGAATGGGGGTGAAGTCCAAAACATGACAGGTCATTTGACCGTAATGGGAATGGCGCTCAGTTAGAGAGCTGATGGGTTGTCTGGGTGGAGTCCAGTGACTGGTGTGTGAAACGGAGTCGGATATAGACAGGCTATATGTGTGCAGGTTCCAGCAGAGTCAGGCATAGGTAGGTTTGACAAGTGTTGGTCCCAGTGGGTTGTCCAATGACTGATGCATGAGGTAGAGGTCAGGTACCTATAAGGTGGGGTCTGGAGCCCAGTGGGTTTTCCGGGTAACTGTGACCTGGTATAGAGAGTCAGGTGCATATAGGATGGGGTCCAGAGCCTGGTGGGCTTTCTGGTCCTAACAGGTTATGAGGGCACAGATGAAGAAACATTGTAAGGCTGTCGGTATCAGCCTCACTCGGTCAACACGGACAGGACTAAGTTTTCTTTATTTTTACATCTCAGTAGGATACAAGGTGAATGCGAGGTTCCCTAGGGAAGAGTGGGGAAAGGATTAATGGTCAAGGAGAAGATATATCTATCACTATAAGATATGGGGTTTTTATATAGAGTCAAGGTGAATGGGGTAGAAGAACAAGGAACCGCATGATCAGGCACAGGGGTGCTACTTAACAATAAAGTGGCGGATCAATGAGTGGCTGATGGGAGAGGTTGGTGATGATGACCGCATGATAAGGCACAAGGGTGCTACCAAATGGCGGAACAATGAGTGGTTGATGGGAGAGGTTGGTGATGACGTATGTGGTAAGGTGGCCAGGCTTACAAACATCTTGGATTTTGGCCACAGAGCTTGGGAATGCCACAGAGATTGTAACTGACTTTCATACAGCATACCCCTCAAACCTGGCCTATTATCCTCTCTCTAAGCCACATTATCCATAGATTCTGTATACATTTTTTATTCCTCTCATTGTTCCTTGTTACCCCATGTCTCTCTTGCTTTACAGATTTTTGACTTGTTTCATTTTAATCTTAAGCAGAAATTCCACAGGTTTTCACATTTTCTTGTTAAATTAAAAAGAAAAAAAGAAAAAATTATTTTTAGTCATCTATTACAATAGGTCCTTCAATTCCTGCCTCTACAAACTCCTTTTGCAACTCTTGCAATTCCTCAGCCCCCACAGACCTGTCCACCTTCTTGGAATCCTCAGAACTCCCATCTTCAGACTCCTCATAGTCCTGATATCCATAATTCTTCAGGAATTCCCAGAACACCCTGTGGAACTCCTAAAGGCCTCCCACTATTGTCTTCTGAACATTGTTGCTCTCCTGTAGCAACATGTTCTGGGCCTCTATGCCCACTGCTATCCTCCTCAAAGCCTCTTCCAAGGCCCCTGGCCCTTCCATATATCTGTTCAAAATCAAGACCCTAATAGTGTAGTATCAGTCTCATATTAGAAGCATAACGGACTAAAGTACAGCTAAATACTATTTACTGCTTATATATCTTTAGTAGAACAATGAAGCAGTGAACAATAAGGAGTGGAACAAAGGAAAGGGTAAGTGACACAACTCCTTTGTTGTCCTAAAAATAGATCTGATCTTTGGAATCTGTTGTTCATGATGTATACATTCCAACAATATCCTCCTGCTTCCCAGGTCCTGGACTCAGAGGCATCCTGCACTAATGAGCACTTGGCCTTCAAGTGCACACATGGCCAACAGCCCAGGGCCTTGGCTGGACTTCCAAAAACAGTTTGTGTTCCTGTCATTACCACCAGAACACCACAGGTTGTTCCTGATTTCCAGTTGGGCTGGAAGATTCTTCCATGCCCTCTGTCATTCAAGTCAATATGTTTGTTTCTCCATGGACTGCCCACTTATATACCTTTTGGGGGCTCTCTGGCCCACCCTTGGACTCCAACTCAACTTCTATCACTTTGTGGTATTAGGAGACTGTCAGTGAGAATTTTAAAAAAGAATTATAATAAGTGTAAACAGGTGTTTCTTGAGTTGGCCACAGGACTTGTGGCACTGGGCTTTGGAATGCAAACAAGTGATACAAGACCTACAGTAATGTTTTAGGAGACTGCAGTGGCCTGGCCAAGTGTATTATTGGTGCATAATGGTGAGAGTTTTATTATAGCCAAGGTGACCAGAGATGGGGTGGTCATATGCATATTGCAGCATATGCAAACAAAGGGTTCCTGAGTCAGGGACATAGGTTTTTCCATTGAGACAGATAAAACCACTCAAGCCTTGAGACCATCAGCAGGCCAATGGGTTATTGAGGTGGGAACTAGTAATTGGATCATCTTGGAGGAGGGCTGACAGGATATCTTGATGTAATGTTTCAATGTCCATGATGGGAACACCATAGAGGACTGGTGTGACTAGTGATGTAGCTTGAAGGGAAGCTGTGAGTTGTGCAGAGGCGAAAATGGACTTGAGGTTATGTCGGTTAGCTATACCATAATCACTTTCCCCTCTTTCAGGTTGACATTCCATTGTCAAGTCAGAACATCCCACCAAGGTGGCATGGCTGAAAATGTTGGAATTGGTGATGAAACCACTCTTTTCCTAGGGCTGGTTCACCCATTTCTTCACTTTTTCATAGGAGGATGCTAATTGTGGACCATGTTTTCTGAGGTTAATGCATGCCAGAACCAGTGTACACCTAAATTAGCATCCTACCTATCATATCAGAAGGTGATTCACTAACTGACACATTGATTGACAAACAAATACTTTTATTACAAGACTATTACCCCCTTGTGTTGAAAATAAATCCCTAGAATATATCGCAGTCTCGTATGATAGTACAATGGACTAACTAAGTACCTAGAATATATCTAATACATGTGTGATTAATATAATAGTCAGTCAATATGGGAAAAGATTAGCTTACCTCAGTCTCGTATGATAGTACAACAGACTGAGGTAAAACTATGGTATCTGCACGATATATATATGAAAGATGAACAATGGGTAGGTGAGTGGCACAGAGGTGAGACATGGGAACAAAGGGGAATAGTGGCACAACAAGGGGTGTGCTATTTTTGTACCTTTGTTACCATTGTTCGCTTGATCCTGGTAACAGTCGACCCTGATCCATATATCCATATATGCGGTGTCTTTGTTCCTCAACACCTTGTAGATTGTGTATTGCAATTAGCCAACTCATACTATTTTTTAATAGAAAATGGATCACAAGGTTGAGTTGTGAAAGGTACTCTGACCAATGGGCTTGCTGACAAGTAAGAAGCTTAGTCATTCAGTAACAGCATCAATCAGGGTACCCAAACCTTCAAGGTAATGTTGCCAAGTGTTAGAAAGCAAGATCCTAACGGGAATCTATAATATACATACATGAGTATACTAAATATGATAGAACTGAAACAACTCACCTCAGTCTCATATAGAAGTATTGTATAACAGACTGATTATCCTTTCTACTCTATATATACTAAATGTAACAATAGATGGTATGAACAAAGGGATATAGAACAAAGAGAAGATCAAGACAAGAAGAACAATGGTTCATAGGGCCACATTTCAGTTCCTCATGTCACATTGTGATTCCTTTGTCATTATAGACTTGTATTTGTTTTGTTCTTCCAAAAACAGTAATAATGTTTCTATTGTTTTGTCCAACACAAAGTCTTAAAGCTTCAAAATAGCAAGAAATTTTTCATCATGGTCATTGTAATTGAGTTCTGTAGAGGTAAAAGTGTGGGAAAGGAAGGCCACAGGGTGTATTTCTCCATTGGAAGTGATTATTGAAAGGACAGCTGCAAGTGCATAATCTGAGGCATTGGTTTTGACAACAATTGGTCGGTCCAGTTGCCAATGTGTTAACACAGGTACTGATAGAAAAGCATGAGATGCTTTATTGGAAACATTTCTGTGGTATGGAGTGTTGTATTTTATCACTGCGACTCTGTTTCACTTGGGCTTTTTTCTCTTGTTTCTGGTACTCAGCTAAATCATTTTTTCAGGATTACTGATGCCTATTTAATTCAAAACATTAGGTGTTCATTTATTACTTTCAGCACGACATATGAGGCTATGTGACCGACTCCTTTTATTATTAGCTTGAAGCAGATTATTATCTGTATGACGATATGCTGAACTGTTACTGGTTTTCCGATCCACAGCAGAAATAGGTGACACGGACATTCCCAGTCATACCTCTACATCTCAGGTTTATCCCACTGACTGCATGATAATGAGGGATGAAATTTTGCATAAAAGCCATCTCATCTTTAACTTGACCCATCAGCGTACAATAATCGTGTTGATACTTCGGTGACTTTATCTAATTACTTTTTGATGTATCTGATTGGCTGCAAATCAGAACATGACAGATGTAAGGCTGCTGTCAATCACAGCCTCACATTTCAGCATTTCAGTCCAAGCGTTGATAGTATTGAAATAAGATCTTAAAGCTTGTGAATTTCAAGCAATGTCAAATATAATTTCCGTTTGACCCTCTGTGTCTCATAGGAGGCAAACAGATAGTGTAAGTACAAGAAATCTATGCTAGTTACATACCCCTTGTGGACAATAGACGTATGGCAACAAAGGGTTAAGCTAAACTTAAAAGAACAATAGGTGTTAGAATATGATAACGTGATTAATCGTAATCTCATATCTCGTCTTGTGACTGTATAGGTTCCAGCCAGTTCACACATGTGATTGATATATTTAGTTAGAGTTCACTATATCTGTAGCACGCCATCGTGCACAGACCATGTATACTAGTATATAGTTAGTTCAGATGAGTAGATTTCTCATCTGAAAGCCTAGCAATATCACCGGCTTAGCATCTACCCGCTCTACTCTTAAGTGGCTATGCTCCAACAGTAGAGAGTCCTCGTACTGTAATTCCCAGGCTAGCAGATTATAACAATAGGGTGACAAATTTCCAGTCGGCCACCTTGTTGTTGGAATACGAGCATTACTGTAAGGGTTCCGCTATGAAGGAGTAGCATAATCCCTCAGAGAGCTCTTTGCAAAAGGGAACGAAATGAGTAGGACTAGGTTCCTATTCGAAAGAGACTAAGGTAACAATACAAGGAGTCTACCTATTTATGATAATAGCAGTATAGCCCCTTGCAACAAGTAAAAACCTGTGAAACAGACAACTAGTAGTCCAAGACACCACCGGCCAGGCGGGCCCGGCAACCCAGATGCCAAGTCCGCCCTAACCCAAGTCCGCTACCGTTACAGTTACATAAACTTGTAACACATATCCCTTTTGTTGCCCTTTATTTCCTTTGTTCCATCCCTTTTGTTGCCCCATTTAGTATCCTAGTGTTCATGTATCTACTTATTCGTTTGCCTAATCTTACTACAAGATATACGCACAAACGAAATTTATATACTGCTCTTATAGTTCATTCAGAGCTTCTATATTTTATTCTAACACTTGTGCATGTTCGCACAGCCCTATATTCTAATAGATAGGACTCGAGTATATTCGTCTATGAACAAGGACGGCTGTACACGATAGTGAGGATAACTAAAGACGATGGTGAAAAAAACTACTCGCACTTATTCTAATTATCTAAGGAAACGGATGCTAAATATTAAAGGTCCGTTGTAGTAAGCCCCACCAGGCTTACAACAGAAGTCTATCCATGGAGACAGGGAGGCTTCGTATTCCCGAATTGACTGAGCAATGCATCAACTTTATTGGCGATGGTAACATTTGTCTGCTTGAACCTAAAGTGAAGCGATCGACACGCGTGAGAAGAGCCCACAGGCAGCGCATCGAACGAATACTTACTCCAAGAAATGTTGCCTCCTCTGGAAAGGCAGAGTCACGTTGTAATTCCATCCAGCGGTAGCATTGGCAAAGACTTCAATCCTTCCACCTCGATTATTATTTCCGTATTGGAACGACCCTTCCTCAAGGCCCAAGACAGCAAAATAAGTAACTAAAAGATCCCAAGAGCCATTTTCGACATTGGTACCATTGTAATAGATTTCGTAAGCTGGGAAGTAGTCATAAAATGTGAGTTTGACTAACATTACTGCACTTAGACTCACCGACGCGGACGGGGTTGTTAGCAGGGGTCTTTTCGACGCCCTGACCAGTGATGACAGCCCCACCAATGTTACTGCCCAGGAAGGTGACGGGTGAAGGCCATTCTTCAAGAAATTTTGAAGCAGTGATATTGATTGCTAAGTATGACACGAATTGTCAAAAAATCCAAAAAAAAAAAAAAAGAAATTAGAGGAAGATTTACCCAAGTTGTATTCCGCAAGGTTAGGTCCGGAGTTAGTTCCGAAGTCGCCAACCCCAACCACCAGTTCTCTAACCTTCCGTTGAATGAGCTCCTTTCCTCCTGGAGAGTGATATAAAGCATCAAGGTTCCGCAAATATCCGATGGCAATAATGGTAACGCTGTGGTCTTTAGCTTCGGACAAGGTTTCCTTGTAAAAATCAAGCGGAACTTTGATGGAATTGTCCTGGAGGCTCTGTGGGAATCTAGCTGGGTCGGCAAGCGTTGTCACGAAGACAGGATTTTGAGTCGGATCGATATTGGCGATATTGGGCGCAGCGGTCTCGTTGGTGAGTGTGAGATTTCGGGCAAAAGGGGTGTTTGGATGACAATACCATGTATTGATGGCATCCATGGCTGGGACGGCGTATCGGCTGTTCACATCTGCGGAAGGTAAGCTGACATAATATGCAGGTAGCATCCTCAAGGACACACCAGAAACTACACCGAGGATACGGGCTTTTCCGCAATATTCAAAGGTGTTCGCCAGAGCATATGCACCGACTATAGTAATGATTGTCAGCTGATAATTGAGAATGCAGTACAGAGATTTCACCATCATTTGGGACTGCAGAAAGGTGTCAGAAACTGTTTTTCGATATTGAAAACCTGCTCACAGCTCAAGAAATCAGTGTCAATAATTATGTCCTTTGACGATCCTCCCAGAGAGGATAAGGCTGTAGCACATCGGGGGCTGTGTGAGACACGTTATTAGCTTCAGGAAGAGGGGGGATCACGCACAACTACAAAGATTCTTAGGCAGACCATAGGCTCGAAGTGAGAAGACAGAAATTGCAAGTGCTAATGCTGTAAGGTGCCGCATCCTTTGTAAGTTAGAATCAAGGGGGAAGAGGGAAGGGGGAAGGGGGAAGGAGACAACAAGATTCGTTTTCTGTAAAGCGACTCTCATTCTTCTAGTTTTAAAGATCCTATAAGCGCTGCTCAATTTCTTAACTCATCACCACCATCTTATATAATGACAAGCTGGAGCCGCAGCAGAGCAGTAGGGTAGGTCATGATGTGACCGCCCTCCAGCATAGCAAGGGTTCTTCAACTCTATAGTAAAGGACATTGGTGGATCCATGGGCGCTTTTACGCGCCACTTATTTATGTCCCTGGCGGCGGGTGCGAGCTATGAAATTGGATCCAATCCAATACAATGGTTTAATGAAAGTTCAGCTCGAGTAATTGACTCGCCTTGTTTTCAATCTCACTCCACCCGTTCTCCGATTCAACTTGCCTCTGAACCTAACCTCAGCTCCTCCCCTTCAACCCCCCCCCTGTACGTTCACACATCCCCTGGCAATCATAACTAATCCATCCTGTATCTCTTTCCGTCCAGTCATTCATATGCCAAAATCCGGCTTTGCAACGGGCACCGGTTCCCGCAGAAATCCACATGCCGACTGGTATGTTCAAATTCTCCCTGCAGTGATCGCGCGCCTCGGCTCCACAGTATATATCGTACCCCGATTATCAGCGTGTCTTATTACCCAGCCGAAAATCTGCTCTTCATTTACCTACACAGGCTCTCCGCCTGCTCCAGACACAGCTCGCGCCGAAGTATTTCCGCCCACACGGTGTTGAAATTATTGGCGCAGTTTTATATAAGAATCTCAGTGAGTGATAAACGTTAAACCTTCACTATAACATGTATTGTTATCTACCTAAATAAGACTGAATTGATAGTAAGTGAACTATTAATATAAAACTAAGGGAAAGTGCATACCTCAGTGAGTGATAAACTGCGATCAGTCTCTATACCATACATAGTATCCGTAAGCGAAATGCAACTATACAGTTGCCCTACACTGCGTCCCAGCTTACCAAATGTAGCTTATGTAGCGCCATTACTTCAACACCTCCCTTAAGTGGAACGCGGGTCCAACGCACCGGGAAAACCCCTCTCTCCAAAATATTTTAGGATCCGTAGTAGAGCCCTATCTTATATAAACTCCAATAATCCCTATTGGATCCTTATAAGATTGAAATTGGTTAAGGATCCAAAGGGTAGATGGAGGGTGATCAGATGTACATAGAATCTTTTAAGCATCAACCATATCATTAAATATAAACTCCTTCAATTTTGTATAGTCCAGTGGGATTCTGTATCCCTTTATCTTTCCTGTGACTTGTCAGAGGATGATCCAATTAAAAATCCACAAAACTCTCAGATGTGGTTGCAGGATTTAACATCACATAGAACATGTGGGTAATCGCAGAATAGTTAAACTTGTATATAAATTTGACACTTCAATTGGATGTTTTGTCTGACAATTGTGAGGAGTTGGTGTGTGATTTAGCCTCTTTTGATCATGTGGGGAACAAAGGGAGTTTATATTTGCTGAGCTGTTGGAACAAAGGAGAGTTTAACTCAATTGTAGACCATCTAACAGATTCTATATCATTTTGTAATTCCATCAAATTCAGGGATGTTAATGGGGTTTTAAATTGATTGCCAAATATGGAACAAGGATGAAGTTTGGAATGTCCAGGAATTGATGGGTTTCCAGAGGCAGGGATTATATCAGAATATTGAAATATCTGGGAATAGAAGATTATATTGGAAGATTGAAATATCCTGGAATGGATTGTAACAACCTGGAACCTTCATAGGCTTTCCCCCAGAACCTGCCTATAAGCCCCAAGCTTAACACATGCCACCAAATGTGCTTGTAAAGAGTCATGTAAATTACCACTCTGTATGTGAAGAGCGCCAACTGTCAAAGTATGGCAGATAGTGTATTGACTGTCTAACTACAATACTAACTAAGTAGAGTATAGAACAGAGTTAAGTAGAGGAAAGTTGGTCACAGTCAAGGAAGCAATCAGATGGCTCAAGGAGGGTGATGTCAAGGACTTGTTCTAGGAAATCAACCTTGTAGGTTCAATTCCCTGTCATCATTCATTTTGGGGAGGGAGAGAAAGGTTGACAGGGGGATGCTGTTTGTGACAGCAGAGACAATGCCCAAAACTTCAACTTGCACAGTTTTGCTCACCAGGGTTTCTGGGCAAAAAGTCTGCTTTTAGTACCTAGTCCACCCACAAGTATACATATGTGACACTTCGAGCTAAATTGTAATGGTAGTGGACTTGGGTTAGGGAGGACTTGGCATTGGGCTGTTGGGCCCATATGACCGGAGGTGTCTTAGAATACTATTGTGTTTGTTTCACAGGGTTTTTGACTTGTTGCCCGGGGCTCTACTACTATTATCATAAATAGGTAGATATCTTGTATGGTTACGATAGTCTCTTTCAAATAGGAACCTAGTCCTACTCATTTCGTTCCCTTTTGCAAGAGCTCTCTGAGGTATTACGCTACATCTTCATAGCGGAACCCTTACACTTTTTGAGTATTTTGATTCCTATTTAACATTCTTTATTAACACTACTAGTGGACTGATCACCCACTAGGTTTTTTTGCTACGAATACACCTGTAATTCAACATAAATACTTCCCTCAAGATGTCCGAAATCAATCAACCAATCACTCGACGAGGCACAGTCTGAAGTGCGATCCCCGTTTGGAGCAAGAGAGTTGCTCGACGACGGGCAGATGTTGACAAGGTCGATAATACGGCTCTTGATTCTGTAAGTCATACTTCTTCACCTATTCATGCCACGGGCCCGGAACCTCTTAGCTCTGCAATAGCAGGGAAGGGGGGGAGGATGGACTGTGATGCCGAGATGGAAGGGGTATTGCTATACACCTCTGATTCCTCGATGCCCACTCTAAGTGGAAGGGCTGGTAACCCTAAGGGTGATGTCTCGAGAAAAGAGTCAATATGTAATGAGGAGAAGACAACCCCTTTTCCTACTTACAATGAGTATTCGAGTACTCAGATCTCCCTCCATAACTGGACTCAGCAGTATGGTCTTCTGCACCCTGAAGAGATTGCCTCTCCACAAAAGACTTTCCAAATGAAGCATCAATCCACGAAACCTCTTCCACGAACGCAGTCACTGTACTTCCCAAAGTGGTTTGAGGTGGGGGGTGGCAGTAATGAAGACGAAAGCAGGCAGGAGGAAGCTGAGATAATGGTTCTGGAACACCGCTCAGCTCCAGAGTTTAGATGGGCAGATAGCTCCGATTCTGATGAGGACCCATTGGGGCCACTGCCCGGGTCATGGACCCTACCCGACACTGTGCATCCATGGGAGATTCAAGGGTCCAAAATTTCGGCAGCCAGACCTAAGCCATCAGTAAACCTAAATGCCATTGTCATTGAGGTACAAGATACCGAACCTCCATCCGAAGTATTGGAGCCTGTACACACCGAAGGAACAAGACCAGAAGGGTCATCGCTATCCACGAAGGGAAAGGCACGAATGGAGGGCGAGAATATCCTGGGGGACCAGCATAAAGCAAATTCACACCCACACTCTACTGCCAAGAGTAAGAGGCAGAATAGCAAGTCTTCGAGGGGTCCACAGTCCAATAGGGTGACTAGCCGATATGCGAGAGAGTTTTCGCAAGTGCCTGAGGGTGGATACTTCGCCGTCGGAGGGCAAGGACAATTCGGACCACCCTCTGATTCGAGCAGTTCCTCCAGTAGCGATGGGTCAGAGGAATCATCAAGTAGCACTACAACTGAATGGTCAGCTAATAGGAGTGCAGACTCACCTAATTCTGGGTCGGAGTCAGAGGATGATATTGGAGGCCCATCGAAAGCAGGCCAGAAGAAGAATAGAAAGAAAAACTCACCCAGTTCTCAACGGATAAAATCTGAAAGACACAAGTGGTCCACAGCTGATGCCAAGTGGACTAAGAAACTTTTAGCGGGAGTCAAGACAAAGCAAGCTGTGGTATATATACACTGGCATGGCTGACCTTGACGTTCTGGAAGCCTTTGTATATGCCTATGATCTGTGGACAGAAATCAATGGGTTAGATCGGAAATGGGATGTGAAGTTAATAATTTACTTCTTGGATGGCAAGGCCAGCGCATTCTATATGAAACATGTGGCCTTGAGCCGGAAATGATGGACACTAAAAGCCGTTTATGACGGACTTTTTGATTATTGTTTTCCTGCAGATTATAAGCTGAGGTTGCGGAAATGATTGACCTCAGCCCGGCAGGGTGGAAATTGTTTCCGTGACTTTGCACGTGATGTGGAGAACAGCGCTACGCGTTTCCCTGATATGCAAGAGTGTCAGCTTAAACAAATTGTGTGGGATGGGGCGCACCACTATATCAAAGAAAAGTGGTTGGATAATGGTTTAAATCCAGACAATACCTCATGGAAGCGACTCATCAAAACAGCAACACGATTTGAAGCTGCTCAGGAATTTCGTCAGGCAGAGAAAGGACGACAAGAGACCCCTTCGACGGGATCAACCCGATCCTGGCCATGACAGAATGAGTGGGCTAAACAGACAGCGGGTCAGACTGACAGTATGCGAAATACTTTTCGTCCTACCACTTCCTCAGGGTCAGGTGTAACGGGAACCGCGACGAAAGTGCAGCAGCAAAAACTCAGTCGAATGGAAATGAATCAGCTTCGGGCAGAGGGGAGGTGTTTCATGTGTAAGAAAGAAGGTCATTAAGCCCGAAATTGCCCTCAGGGGAAGGTTGTGCCTGCTCCAAAATGGGGAAACCATGTATCAGCTGGGTCTGTGAGGGTGCAATGACTTGCCAAATTGGAAAAGAAGAAGGAGCAGGTTGACATACCTCTTTGAATGGCCTCCTTTGTAATGAGCACCGTGGAGATCCAGCAGGAATTTGATACTTTGCACGATCGCATTTACGCTGCCTGGCTGCAGAAGTCAATTACCGAATTCTTCGGGCCAGACACAGCCATAGCTGAGGGACATAATCCGTTGACACGGTTTGAGGTTACCTACTCACTTATGGCCTTTCTGGTGAAGGATAATGTCTTACCAGGAACTCTCCTGCAAATTGCAAAGAGAGATTGTAGGGAGCCTGGGTATCGAGTGGCCCAAAATATAGAAGATAACAAGCAATGGGCTGTGAAACGGCTCCATTCCCAAAGCCCTGACCGAGCTAAGGTTGCATCAATTATACAGCAGTGTTGCTGTGTGCACTTCTCGAATTCTGATTCAGTTGCAGCTGGAATACGACACACTGAACGTTTTCAGGTGGTGTTTGACCAGTTATACTGGACATACGAGATTATTGACTGCCTTCAACCCCAATTATACATGGCGATCAGCAAGTCAGCCCTTTTTCACGGCGACTGGGCCTGTGAGGAGTATGCTTTTACCACAGTATCATTGTGGTAAAACACTCCTTTTATTTCATTTATATTTTACATATTCTATTCATATTTTTCTATCTTTCATATTCTTCGAATATTGCATATTTCATTAGTTCGAAGCATTGTGTATACTTGTGGGTGCACTCAGCACCAATTAGAACTCAGACACACTTTAAACCAAGAACCACCACTCGTAAGACACAAACTAGGTCTACTACGAGCGGTGATCAGGGTAACATGTCAGCTACTACATAAGTAGCAATATCTGAACTACTGAACACTTCTGGCCTCGAACTGTAATAGTCGAGGCCTCCACTCAAACCATCGCACTTGTTGACTCCTTTGTCATCTCGTGCTCTTTCTCTCACTTTCTCTGATATTGCACCGAATAGGTCAATATCCTTCCTTTCTACTCATTTCTTCGTATATAGAACGGTCAGAACTTCTGCCACTCTTCACAGGGCCATTTCCCAAGTGGTTAGTACCGCTATAATCATGGAAGGATCAACAGAGTGAGAAGCGTTACCTGAGGATGATGACTCACCAAATTTAGGGGAGCAGGCATCGGGACAACAGCTTCTGGGGGCTTTGAAGGAGTACTTCCTGCCAGAAGAAGCATTGCAGGAAGGCATTTCCCCTGATATGCGCTTTAGGGTTTACACAGAAGAAGAAGGACTCCGTATCTGGGATGAGGCCAATACTGATCTCCCATTATTTATGCCTTGGTCAGTTGTAAGGCTTAATGAAGACTTTGAAGATAAAATACAGGCAGTATATGAGGAACACATACCTGGGTTCTCCCGTGATATGCCCGCCTTTAGAAGATACTGTCGAGATGCAATGTGCCAGTTGTTGGAGCTTCGCTTCCGCATATATTATACAACGAGTATCTGTCGAGATGTCTATGGTGTGGAAAGACGGCAGTTCCGAGTCCATTGTACCGCTGGACGATACGAGATTCACGATTGGGAGTTGGCCGTTAAGTACATAGTGACTCCAGACCACCTACAACGTGAGGAGTGGAGCATTCCTCAGATACTAGCTCGCCAGGCAACCACGGGGGATTCGTCCGAGGCTAGCATTTTTGTAAATGCTGTCCATATCCCTAAGGGAAAACCAGCTGAAAAAAAATATGATCAGTTGCACTATGGAGGTCTCAAAACAGTCGAGCGTACCTCAATGCAACCCAAGGATTTTACTCGCTGGTTGCCAAAACCAGTTGTCATTGAAGCGCTCATCAATGGTCAACCAGTGAAGGCTCTGATCAATAGCGGGTCACTTGTGGCTTTTATGTCAACAGCCTTGGTGGATCAGCTTCAGGTCCTTAAGGAACCACTGGTGAAACCACTGACCCTTCAGTTGGCTGTACATGGATCACGGTCCAAGATCAACTTTTCCGCAATGGCTCAGTTTACCTACCAGGGTATAAGTTGTTCTCGCCGTTTTGACGTGGCTAACCTTGATTCCTATGACTTGATATTGGGAACTCCATTTATTTTTCAACACCAAGTTATGCTTGGGTTGAATCCGACACGAGTTAACATCGGGTCAAACCTACCACTTCCCCTCGAAGGGGACACAGTCACCTTTCTGCACTCTGCGGCAGCAGAAATCTTTGAGGATGAGTTGGAAAGGTTACGGGTGGACTTACGTGCTCAAGCAGCTGACCTTGATCCTGATACAGCATCAACGCGACTACCCCCATTGCGGGCAGTCAATCATACTATCCCTCTGATAGACGAGGCGAAGGTTTACTCATGGCGACCATCCAAGTGCCCTGAAGCCATGTGTCAGCTGTGGCATGATAAGAAGAATGCCTACTTACGAAATGGGTGGTGGAGAGTGGCGACAGGCACAAATGCATGTCCAATGCTAATTATTCCGCCAAAGGCTGATGGAGCCTTGCGAATACGCACGGTGGTTGACAAGCGTCAGCAAAATGCTAATACATATAAATTAGCTACACCTTTGCCAGATATCGAGGCGATCCTGTGGAATGTGGTGCATTATAAATATTGTAGCCTCATTGATGGCAAAGATGCCTATGAGCAAATCCGAGTGGTACCTGAACACGTTTGCCGAACATTGTTCACCTCTCCTGATGGTACCATGGAAAGTTTGACATTGCAGATTGGTGACTGTAATGGACCATCCACATACCAGACTCTGATGAACCACATTTTTGCGTCATACATCGGGGTGTTTATGGATGTATACCTCGATGACATTGTGGTATATTCGGATTCCATTGAAGATCACGTCAAGCACCTCCAAGTCATTTTCAAGGTGCTCCGTCGAGAGAAATTATACCTAGCAGTTGACAAAATGCATTTGTTCACTTTGGAACTAAACATATTGGGGCATGTAATAAATGATAAAGGAGTAAAGATGGACCCACATAAGGTGAACACGGTAGCCAACTGGAAGGTTCCAACCAATAAGGCCCTCTTGGCTGGTTTTCTGGGGGCAGTTGGCTATCTGGCTAATAACTGCGAGGGCATTCGAATTCCGATGGCCAATCTTGCTGGGCTTACTGGTGTCAACAGGGTGTGGCGATGGGGAGCAATGGAACAACGTGTGTTTGATGATGTAAAGCGAATTGTTCAGCTTCATCAAGATCGATATCGAATTGCTTTGGACTACTCACCGGGTCATTCAACTATCAACTTAGTTACAGATGCATGCTTGACAGGTGCCAGTGGTATCCTGAGTCGAGGCGCAGATATCAAAACGGCAGCTGTGGTGTCCTTCTGGTCTGGGAAGTTCACTTTGGCTCAACAGAACTATCCAGTGCATGAGCAGGAATTGTTGGCAATTGTCGAATCCTTGAAGCGGTTTCGTCCTCAGTTACTGGGAGTTAAGTTTCAAGTGTGTACTGACCATAAAGGAATAGAGTATATCCTTACACAGAAGAACCTATCTCCAAGGCAGACACGTTGGCTGGACCTTTTGAACGAGTTTGACTTCGATATCCACTTTATTGCTGGAGAGTCAAATACGTTTGCCGATGCATTGTCGCGGATATATAGTAATGAACCTTTGGGAATTGTCAGGGCAGAATCTGAGTATGTAACTGATGCTCCACTCCTGGATGATGAAGAGAAGGGAGCAAAGCCAGTCCCAAGGGTATGGGGGATAGGTGTGTCAACACCATTGTACACGGGGTCTACAGTACTGGTCGCCAATGAACCTTCAAGGAGGTTGAGTAGGTTGGCCACTCGTCCACGTCCATCGTACGCAACCTTAGCTGGAATAGCATCACAAGGACAATGTGGCAGGAAGCCAGAAACACATACCGAGGGTCAGACCGGGGGAGGTTCCCCTGGTCATCCAGCAGAGAACCCACCACAGGAGATGGGGGCAGGTACACCTAGCAAAACCACAGAACTCAGCCTTTCTGCGGAGATTGCCACACCATCAACAATGGAGGGTGGGAGGAGGCACCAGTCACAAGGGAGATCGTTTTCCGATTTTTCTCTAGCAAATATTATGTCAGAGCCTAATCCAGGGTTGGACATTCCTGAGGTATTTCGTGGAAGGTATGGTACTGACCGTTTCTTTTCAAAAATATTGGCTGCACCGCAGGAGTATAAAGGCTTCGAGTCACAAAATGGCCTTTTGTGTTTCAATATGGCAGGGAGCAAACTTCTTTGTATCCCTGATATTGCTGTGGGCAACCGACGGGTGCGGGAAATGTTGATTTCACATGCTCATTCGATTTTGGCTCATTTAGGAGCGCGGAAAACTGCCACATACTTGGGAGCAATGGTGTGGTGGCCATTGATGACAAAGGATGTTGAGGTGTTTTGCAGGTCATGTAGTGTGTGTGCTACATCCAAATCCGATACGCAGCGATCACAGGGACAACTCCGCACACTAGAAGTACCCTCACATCCATGGGAGGCCATTGGCATTGACTTTGTTGGTCCATTGCTGGTGTCAAAGAATCGCCTTGGGGAGTTCGACAGCATTTGTGTAATCATCGACTGTCACGAATCGAATTTTACTCAATAAAGTCGAATAAACAATCAAAGAATATTCAACAATATCGAATAAAGATGCCTCATTTGATGAAGTATTAATTCGTCCTGTTGATAAAGCATGAGGCAAAGATAGGACACAGAGGCTCACGAATAAATAAGTCAAAGAAGGAAGGCTCGGAAAAAGTTCGACGATTATGTAATATAGTAATAATACAATATAATACAGGTTTTCTGACTGACTTCCTTCGTTCCTATCATTGCCCTTATATACTATATATCATTTACCTATGATGATAATATGATATCAAAGTGAAATCATCAATGACATCAACCTGAGACAAGTCAAAGATATTCGAGATTGTCGAAGATATTGTTGAAGAATAGTCGAATCAGAAGTTGAGTCGGAAGTTGAGTCGGAAAGTCGAAGGAATGTTGAAGAAATGTCGAAGAAATATTAAATTGAATATTATCGAAATTTGAGCTTGTACGTTCGTGACATCGACCATTTAACGTGTATGGTCTATCTGGTTCCCATGCAGACCAACTATACTACTATTCACATGGCGGAAGTGATATTCGAACATGTTTATAAGTTGCATGGATTGCCAGTGAGGATTGTTAGTGACAGAGACTCACTGTTCACAAGCATATTCTGGAGAGAGATGCATTGGCTGATGGGAGTAGAGTTGCGGATGTCATCGGCGTATCACCCTCAAACTGATGGAGCCACCGAACGAGTGAATCGGACTATGACACAAATGTTGTGGCAGTGTGTAGCACCAAATCAGCGAGACTGGGTTTCAAAATTGCCCGCTATCGAGTTCGCAATGAATAACGCTACATCCAAAACTACAGGTTTTTCTCCTTTTTTCCTGAATTATGGTCGGATGCCTCGTCCAATGATCTGGGAGAAGAACATAACGTACCCTGGCGTCCAGGATTTTGCAGAGCGAATGAAATTGGCGATTATGACAGCCCACGATGAAATCCTCATCGCTAGGGTGAAGCAGACAAGGCAGGCCAATCGACAAAGGCGGGCTGTTGATTTCAGAGTCAATGATCTCGTATATTTATCTACAAAGAACTTACGATTGCCGAAGCATTGCACATGAAAGCTAGTACCCAAGTATATTGGGCCATTCAAGATCATTCGTGAACTTGAGCCAGGGGCCACTTATGAGCTGGAACTGTCCCCCGAGTTAAAGAGACAAGGGATTAACCCGTCGTTTCATGCATCCTTGTTGCGTATCCACATCCCGAATGACGATTGTCTATTTCCTGGCAGGCAGCTGAAACAGATTCCGGGGTTTGGCCAATCATCTATGGACTGGATCGTGGATAAGATTGTGGCTCACACTGGGAAAGGCGCTGATGCCTTGTTTGAGGTCATGTGGAATACCGGGCAAAATACTTGGCTTCCATATAGAGACGTGCAGAACTTGCTGCCCTTGCAGGCGTACCTGGAGGCTGTTGGTGTTGCAAATGTACAATCATTGAAAACGGGGTCTGGGCGATCTATCGATTCCACAAGGATGGGTCTGCGGGCTAAGGAGAACGATCGGTTGTCAGTGTCTCACCTGTCAAGCGCGCAATGTTTACTGTGTATTTATGTTGGATCAGCTACACCTATTGATGTTCCTTCCTCCTCGGGCTGTCGCACCATGTCTACCGAGGATGGCCAGACACAGATGGCTTCAGAGTTCTTCACTGCGACTTTAAATGCTGTACACGATAGCGCTCTGAAAGGGGTGCAGATCGCATGGGCATTACAAAGGGAAGAGGTCGAGAGGGCTCACCAATGCATTATTGAAATGCAGGAGCAACAAAGGCGTATGATGACTGATAACACCACTACGCCTCGCACTAGGGGCCGCACGCACGTGTGGAGGGAGCAGAATTGGTCGGTGGCATTGGTGGACAGATTAGAGGCACGTGGGATGGCTCCACGGCAGCACGACAGGGAACAGGGTAGTAGTCGTGGCCGCCATGGAAAACGAAAGAAGCAGAGGGTCGGTTCTTCTACTGAGGGGTCACTTCTTCAGCAGATTGAACCTATTGCCGTGCCACAGGAAAGGATGGTGCAAGCTAGTAGTATTGCTACTACGGCTAGCAAACATCGTACGGCACAGGAAGCCCCAATGCGGGTTGGAAGGGGTCAGGACGCGACCATGTCGATGGAAACAGATATTGGGAGTGGTGGGCAGGATTGGAGCGATGAACTTGATGAGTTGGAGCAAGGGGTTATGGAACTACACAGTTGAGTCAGTCCGCCGAGAGTTGCACATTGCCTTGCTGGCAGTGTGGGAGGGCAGGTGTAATGGTAGCGGACTTGGGTTAGGGAGGACTTGGCATCGGGCTGTTGGGCCCATATGACTGGAGGTGTCTTAGAATACTATTGTGTTTGTTTCATGGGGTTTTTGACTTGTTGCCCGGGGCTCTACTACTATTATCATAAATAGGTAGATATCTTGTATGATTACGATAGTCTCTTTCGAATAGGAATCTAGTCCTACTCATTTTGCAAGAGCTCTCTGAGGGATTACGCTACATCTTCATAGCGGAACCCTTACATAAATATAGTCTAAGATATTCAAGGAATATCTTAGTTGGAATGTATAGAAGAAAATATTAAATGTCCCGGGATGCAAGGAGGAAACATACAGTACATAAGAGAGTATTATACTGGTCACAGTTCCCCCCAGTTTGAATAGATATGTTATATGAACTCTTAAAGGATTTCTGGAATGTGTCACAATACCAGATCAATGACTAGTAAATCCATAACCGCGATGGCACGATGTGATAAGCTCCACACAATATCCGCTGATTTAACTCAAAAACAATGACAGAAAAGTTGCGGAGTCGTATCTTCCCTTCCAACATCGTCAAGCATTGTGTGAACACTCCTTCAGCGGCTCTCATTTGGGAATACCTATTGTTTGAAGATTCATTGCCTGTACATTTGATTGGCAGCTTTGCGGCATATGGTTAGTAATAGTTCCACTGTACGAGGTTAGTACGTATCTGATGCCCACCACAAATGGTGGATGCAAAGAACCTTTATTGTCGGCATTTTCGACGTTGTTTTGGACCACATTCTAGTCATTGGGAATGGTGTAATGAAAACAAGAAAAAGTAAAAATAAAATACCGGACTTGGGTCTTGACTATATGGTGACTAGTATGTTGGACTGATGTTGGACTGTTTGGTGCTGCTCTGGTTGTCGATGTGCCGATGTGGAGTCCCGAACGATCTTCCTCTTGAATGTGTTGTTGTTTATATGTCATTGCTGACAGAAAAACAATTGTATATATTGTCAATGAATACTTAATAATCAGCTCTGGAAAGGTGAATGCATCAGCTTCGATAGGGGCCATAATTTCGGGAAAAAATCGTGGATTGAAAGTAAGTCGCATTAGAATATAAGCTTGCTCAGTGGAAGAGAACTTAAAATCTTCGCTATATTTTTGTTTACCTAGAATACAGTGACTGGGTAATATAAGTATGTACTGGTATGTAAAATAATAAGCTGGTTACTCACCTCAATAACATTTAACCGTTGCCGAGGTGACCCGAAGTAAGCTATTGACTTGTACCCTCGAAAGTAAGACATATTTTCAAATAAGTAAAAACATATGAGTAGACAAAATACTACCGCTATCCTATAATTACGGTATCCTACACGAAAATGGGAGTTTCTTATTACAAGGTGAAGGGAGATTCTTGAGAAGACACATAGGATGTGCTTTATCGGAAAGTAACCCTATTCAGTTATTCATGTAGACATCGCTTCCTCAATCAATCGGCGATGTGCAAAGAAAGTGATGTTGAAATGTTCTTGCAATCACTAAGCACTACGTATGCCACTGTGTCACGCCGTCCCACATGCGAAGCCGTCTTATCAAATTATAGTGTCATATCATTGGTGTTCCAAGCATCGTTGCAGTAACTAAGGTCCTATTCTAGACGTCTATGCTGCCAGTGACTCCCCCGCCTGCCATTTCCTAAACGCGTCCCCGATATCTCTTCAAACGAGACCGTCCAGTGCCGATTGGTTTACAAGTCCGAGTAGAGGTAGCAATTCCTTTTCTGCCGTCTCCCACACAATTAACGTCTCATTCCCGAGCAAGGCTGGGATGTCAAGAGCAGTCTGAATAAGGTATTAAACCTGCCGTGCCTCAGGCTGTATCAAGGCTGGACTACTGCCATCATTTTGCTCCCCTAGCATTGTCGTTGCCAGCCACCGGATTCCATTGCGCTGTCAGGAATGCTATCTGAGCGTCCAACGTTGCAATTTCCAGTACCGACCTGTTCTGACCGCTTTGTCTGGTAAACCCGTATTCATTGATAGGATTGGATGGCGGACCTACAGCGGTGCCTTGATTATGTGAGTTACTGATTTCTTGACTTCGTTTATTTCTGGAGCGAGGCAGTCACCAAACTAATTAAACATAAAGGAGCCAGTAGTTCCTGAGGTTTTCACGATATTCACATTAACAGCATCGTTATTCGACATTCGTAACAGTTATTCTACAGAAATGAGATGCGCTGCGATGTCCCAGTATTCAAGGCAGAAAATGCTATTTATTTTTCTCAATTTATGACCCACTCTCCCTCATAGGATTGTGGATTCCAGACTCGATCGCTGCTCGGGGACAACTGGCGGATCAATGTTTTCTGGACTGCTCGTCTGGGGTTCATCTAAATAAATCAAGATTGAGGACACAAAAAGTACAATGTTTTGCTTATGAAAACAACTAACCATATCGCGGAAGAACTGCATTCGCGGGTGTGTTGCTTGTCGCTTTTCAGGCACCGTCCTATCAAGGTGTGAATATCCTGAGTGGGAATTTGGGAGCGAAACTTTTCTGGAGCAGCATTAGGTATGGTGAGAGATGTCAATGGAGAGGTGCTCGCATGTCCCGAGAGTCGGCTTAGAATCTTGGTGCGCATATAATCATTTTGTTTGTCGTATTCGTGCATTTTGAGGCTGAAAAATCAATGAAATCCGATGCCAACAGGCGGCGCCTGAGGTGACCTGGTATTGTTCAGTTGATGTCTCTGACAAGGCAAGATAGCGATGTACTACTCGCACAAAAGTAGTTCACTGACCCCCAAGAGGACCATTGGATGAGGTAGTCATCATCATCCAACCAAGGCATTGCCAATTTACCCTGCCGCGGCTCTCATCCATACTAGATGAGCGGCGATTATAAACCATATTTGAAGCCAAGTGCGCTGCACATCTATGTGGATATATGGCCTCAATAATGCCGGTGTCAATCAGGGGACGGTGGGATTGTATCTATCATTCGCAATCAACTATAAGTGGCTCCAGATGTAATCTCTATTGAATTTTTTGGATTGCGAACATGTAGCACGTGGGGGCGGGTAACCGGCTTTGAAAATACACGGCGGGTTTTCATGTTGGTGAAGAAGGCGACAAAGTCTCTTATAGATTACAACCGACTACTAAGCTACTGTAAAGCACTAAATAGCCAAATGTCAATCGAATCAATCCAATATCACCTTATAACGCAGTATAACAAAACAAAAACGGCAAAACCGGGGCTCTCAACGACTTGCGACACAATATCAATAAATTGTAACATTGGGACAACCAGAGATTACATTCGGGCTTGGGTTGCCAAGGTCAGGAATCACCACTTCGTTGTTTGGTTTATATAATGTTTATTTGGATGTGTTTATCCTTGTCGGTTCAGATAATCGGAAAGTCATTCGGTGTAAGAACTGAACCATATAAATTCAAGAATAGGTTTATTGAAGATTATACTAGAATCTATCATGCGCTTTGGACCAGTGCTTTTGATTATAAGAGTCCCCATTCTTTACACGCCAATGTTTAGCCCGCTTATGTCGGAGGCTGGTTCGCGCCTCGCACGTTTCGCCAGGAGCTGCCACGACCCATGTGGAAACAGCTGGTGTCGCTTATGCCTTCCGAACCTACTCCAAATTGTTCAGATTGCTCCCGCCACAGGGAGAAGGACTCGTAAAGAGTACTGCACCGATTCATCCAGGTCCATCGGAAGGTACCAGCAGTCCTAAACAATTTTTCCCATCGAGTTCTGATTTTAAGAGCCCCGATGTGGTAGCATGACTGATGAAGGGGATTCGTGGTTCTAATCTTCTCTAGCAATACCTTTGGGTGTGGACGCAATGACATTGTAAGAGTGTTTCTTGTGGGGGTGTGGTTTAAACCAATATATAGGTATAATATAGCCGCAGTTAGAAGGAGAGATCTGTGGGGCAGTCAATTGTGTCACACTAACTTAGTAGGTGGCGACGGCGAACAGAGGGCCTGGTACCGACGGCTACGGAACCAGGTAGCCCTGTGGGTAAGGGGTCGCTGAGAGTAGAATTTACCAGAACCTTAATGCTGAGCACCGCAACGGAAAGTACTTGTTACTGAAACACCCATGTGAAATCATCCACAACTAGGATCTAGTCCCGCTCATGCCAGTGCCGGAAGTCATGATTTGGTTGCTTCGTCTGGTTCTGGTGCATAATAGATGAGGTGCCACTCTGGCTCTGCAAAATTCAGCTTCAATTTGATTTTAGCCTGAGCATGTATTATATCCAAGAACTTCCCATATCTGAGCACCTCTCCAGGTTCCAGATATAAGGCAGGAGGTCATACCTTTCGCCTCATTCCAACACCTTCCATACTGACCAATTATATCACTTTTATCTACGATGACTTTGAGTATTTTCCTTCTTCTACGCATTGTCGTGCCCATATTTGCGACACCCGTATCCCCAAACCGAATGCTGGATGGAAGTGTCAATGTCTCTGCGGGCTCCATCCCGCAAGGTTCCACCACCCTATTCAGCATCACCTCATTGGAACCTCCTATACAGTCCGCAAGTCTATATTTTCGGGAGTTTTAATCCTTCTATTAATACCTTATTCAGACTGCTCTTGACATCCCAGCCTTGCTCGGGAATGAGACGTTAATTGTGTGGGAGACGGCAGAAAAGGAATTGCTACCTCTACTCGGACTTGTAAACCAATCGGCACTGGACGGTCTCGTTTGAAGAGATTTTGGGCACGCGTTTAGGAAATGGCAGGCGGGGGAGTCACTGGCAGCATAGACGTCTAGAATAGGACCTTAGTTACTGCAACGATGCTTGGAACACCAATGATATGACACTATAATTTGATAAGACGGCTTCGCATGTGGGACGGCGTGATACAGTGGCATACGTAGTGCTTAGTGATTTCAAGAACATTTCAACATCACTTTCTTTGCACATCGCCGATTGATTGAGGAAGCGATGTCTACATGAATAACTGAATAGGGTTACTTTCCGATAAAGCACATCCTATGTGTCTTCTCAAGAATCTCCCTTCACCTTGTAATAAGAAACTCCTATTTTCGTGTAGGATACCGTAATTATAGGATAGCGGTAGTATTTTGTCTACTCATATGTTTTTACTTATTTGAAAATATGTCTTACTTTCGAGGGTACAAGTCAATAGCTTACTTCGGGTCACCTCGGCAACGGTTAAATGTTATTGAGGTGAGTAACCAGCTTATTATTTTACATACCAGTACATACTTATATTACCCAGTAACTGTATTCTAGGTAAACAAAAATATAGCGAAGATTTTAAGTTCTCTTCCACTGAGCAAGCTTATATTCTAATGCGACTTACTTTCAATCCACGATTTTTTCCCGAAATTATGGCCCCTATCGAAGCTGATGCATTCACCTTTCCAGAGCTGATTATTAAGTATTCATTGACAATATATACAAGTGTTTTTCTGTCAGAAATGACATATAAACAACAACACATTCAAGAGGAAGATCGTTCGGGACTCCACATCGGCACATCGACAACCAGAGCAGCACCAAACAGTCCAACATCAGTCCAACATACTAGTCACCATATAGTCAAGACCCAAGTCCGGTATTTTATTTTTACTTTTTCTTGTTTTCATTACACCATTCCCGATGACTAGAATGTGGTCCACAATAGGGTCGAAAATGCCGACGATAAAGGTTCTTTGCATCCACCATTTGTGGTGGGCATCAGATACGTACTAACCTCGTACAGTGGAACTATTACTAACCATATGCCGCAAAGCTGCCAATCAAATGTACAGGCAATGAATCTTCAAACAATAGGTATTCCCAAATGAGAGCCGCTGAAGGAGTGTTCACACAATGCTTGACGATGTTGGAAGGGAAGATACGACTCCGCAACTTTTCTGTCATTGTTTTTGAGTTAAATCAGCGGATATTGTGTGGAGCTTATCACATCGTGCCATCGCGGTTATGGCTTTACTAGTCATTGATCTGGTATTGTGACACATTCCAGAAATCCTTTAAGAGTTCATATAACATATCTATTCAAACTGGGGGGAACTGTGACCAGTATAATACTCTCTTATGTACTGTATGTTTCCTCCTTGCATCCCGGGACATTTAATATTTTCTTCTATACATTCCAACTAAGATATTCCTTGAATATCTTAGACTATATTTAGCTCGAAGTGTCACATATGTATACTTGTGGGTGGACTAGGTACTAAAAGCATACTTTTTGCCCAGAAACCCTGGTATGCAAAACTGTGCAAGTTGAAGTTTTGGCATTGTCTCTGCTGTCACAAACAGCATCCCCCTGTCAACCTTTCTCTCCCTCCCCAAAATGAATGATGGCAGGGAATTGAACCTACAAGGTTGATTTCCTACGAGTCCTTGACATCACCCTCCTTGAGCCATCTGATTGCTTCCTTGACTGTGACCAACTTTCCTCTACTTAACTCTATTTTATACTCTACTTAGTTAGTATTGTAGTTAGACAGTCAATAGAGAGTATTTGCAACTAATACACTATCTGCCATACTTTGACAGTTGGCACTCTTCACATACAGAGTGGTAATTTACATGACTCTTTACAAGCACATTTGGTGGCATGTGTTAAGCTTGGGGCTTATAGGCAGGTTCTGGGGAAAAGCCTGTGAAGGTTCCAGGTTGTTACAATCCATTCCAGGATATTTCAATCTTCCAATATAATCTTCCATTCCCAGATATTTCAATATTCTGATATAATTCCAAAGCCTGTCTATGTCTGACCCCATTCCATGCACCAGTCACCAGGCTCCACCTGGATAACCTGACAGCTCTCTACCTGAGCCCCATTCCCATTATGGTCTAATTGTTAGGATACACACACAGGCTGGGTTTCCAGAGAAACCTGCGGGATATCTGGTAGGACTTGGCTTCAGCTTATAGGCTGCACCCTCGCTAGATTGTGTTGTCCAATTTCAAACGGATGGATGGGGATCCTGGGGAGTCTGGGCGGGGTTCGTGGGTCGTAGGTCGTAAGTCGGGGGTCGTGGGTCGTAAGTCGGAGGTCATGGGTTGTGAGTCGAGTTGGTTGAGAGAGATAGATGCGCCGGAGCCTGTGGGCTCCGACTAGTGCGAGCAATGTGATTTAAGTAAGGTTTTTAGAGCGGAAAATGTTATTAGATTACTGGGGGGAATCTAAGCTAATTTTCTGATTGGATTGTATGTACAACATCTGCCAGTTTATATAGACCATGGAGTGAATGACATACCAAATCCAGTAATGGTGAAATGAAACTAACAAAACAAGAAACGGGAATAGTAAACACCAAATTGGTGTTAGGAATGGAACGGAATGGAGCGGAGTCCGAATCGTGACAAAGCATAACCCATAACTGGAAACGGAGCGGGAGCGGAGTCCTAAATCGTGACAGGTCATTTGACTAAAATGGGAACAGGGCTCGATTAGAGCGGTGACAGGATTCTAAGCGGGGACCGGTGACTGATGCGTGGGATGAAGACGGACATAGACAGAGATGGAGTCCGGGGGAAGTCCGATGACTGATATGTGTCGTAATGAGGTCGAACGTAACGAGTCTTGACATAACGGAGTCCGGGCGGGAAATCCTATAAACAGACGATTGGTGCTTGTAGCACGTGGGGGCGTACGGGTTAGTGCCCGGAGTCCAGCGGGATTGTCCGGTCGTAACACTAATGACCTGTCATATTTCGGACTCCACCTCTGTTCTGTTCCATTCCTAACACCTAATTTGGTGTTTACTTATCTTGTTTCATGATTACTTGTTTGGATCTCATTATTACCAGATTTGGTATTGCATACATTCTACAGTCTATATAAACTAGCTAATGTTGTACAGTGGCTTCCAAAACTGTCCCAATGTTTTGGTAATTCTCAATAAAATGCTTTATAACCTACCAAATAAATTTTCTAAAATAGTGAAAATATTCTCACATATAAGCTTTGATATACCCAAATATTACATAATATAAATGGATATTGGTGTTGCAGTGAATATTTAAAAATGACCAATCATTGGGACAGTTTTGCAACCACTCTTTTTGAATCAGATATCTTGTTATTCTGGTACTTTGTATGGCCTCCCTTAGCCTTTATTACAGCATCAAGTCTTCTGGGCATACTTTCTATCAGTTTCTGACACTCCTGAGGCTCAATCTTTGGCCATTCCACTTCCACCGTCTCCCATAACTCCCAAACTCCCTTTGGTGGTGAGGAATATTTTTGTAGCTGTTTCTTCAGGTGATTCCAAAGATGCTCTATGGGATTAGATCAGGAGACTGTGCTGGCCAGTCTAATACCTGAATCTTTTTTTTAGTAAACCATTCTTGTGCCATCTTGGATGTACATATGTTTTGGATTATTATCTTGCTGGAAAATGGCCTTATCTTTTGGAATCTCCAAATCTCCAATGCTCTGGGACAAGTTCTGATCCAGGATCTCCACATATTGTGCAGAATCCATCCATCCTTCAATCTCTGCAAGCCTTCCCACTCCATTCCAACCCATACAGCCCCAGGCCATAATATTTCCACCTCTATGCTTGACAGTAGGTTGGGTTACCCTATCAGAAAGTAGCTTTCCAGCTTTCTTCCACACATATTGATGTCCATCTGATCCAATCCTATTGATTTTGGTCTCATTAGTCCACAATACCCTCTTCCAGTCATCCACTGTCCAGTGTTGGTATTTGAGGGCAAAGCTTAACCTGGCCTTTCTATGTTGAACCTTCAACAAGGGCCTTTTTGCCTTGACTACTGCTTTAAAACCATGCTGTTTCAAGGTCCACCTGACTGTGCTAGGTGACACATTATATTGATTGATACTATTAATGTAATGTGTGGCTTGGACAGCATTATCTAACTGGCCAAAGGTATCGATTGATATTTTGGATGTCTCATATTATTTATAGAACCTCTATAAGTTTATCCTTTTAGGTACTTTGGGAACATGGTAAAATACTTCAGTAGTACTAGTAGGATATTGTGATTTGATGCATGATCCTTCCTTGGTCAGCAGGAGAAAGCTTGGATGGACATCCTCCTTTCAGGTTTTCTTTGTCTATCTCTATCTCCTGAGCAATTCTACTGATAGTAGACTTGCTAAGACCTGTTGTAGAGGCTACATTCCTATTTGAGAGTCCATTTTGTAGGAGGGAGATGGCTTGTTCTCTTTTGAGAGGGGAAATAGCTTTCATGATAAGAATGATAGTTAAAATGTGACATTTCATGTCACATATTAATTAGAACACCAAATAGATGTCATATGAGTTTTCCTGTAATGTTCCTAGCCCTCTAGAATATAATATGATATAATGAAATGTGTGAAAAGAGAGGGTTGCAAAACTATCCCAATGGTTGGTCATTTTTAAATATTCACTGTGACACCAATATCCATCTATATTATGTAGTATTTGGGTATATCAAAGCTAGTATGCTAAGGTATATGTGAGAATATTTTCACTATTTTAGAAAATTTATCTGGTAGGTTATAAAGCATTTATTGAGAATTACCAAAACATTGAGACAGTTTTGGAAGCCACTGTACATACAATCTGGTCAGAAAATCAACTAATTTTTCAGACTAAGTCCTTCCCCAGTTACTCAGTATATACCTGCTCCATCTCACAACACTATCAACCTCATCAGAGCCCATGGGCTTTCTGAGTGGTCCCCGCTCCATCCCCATCTCTCATATCACAATGGGCTTTCCGACTGGTCTTTTGACCTATCAACCCATGACCTATCAACTACACCCCACCTGTTCTATTTGAAATTAGACACTATGATCTCACAAGAGCACAGCCTATAAGCTGAAGCCAAGTCCTACCAGATTATCCACAGGTTTCTCCCAAGACCCTCCACTAAGCTTTGCACAAATTCCCCTTAACAACTCTGAATTGTGTAGGATGTAATATACAGAATTGTTTCTCATGGTTGGTGGTTAACAATATCATATCTCAGAATAGATACCACTATTTAAAGATGAAGTTTTGTAGTAAGCCAATCTTTATTAGTAAACATTTAATATTATAATGATTACAGACAACCTCCTCACAGGTGGTCTCTTGGCAAATTCAGATGAACTTGTAGTGACATGCTCTACAAAGGCTAAGCTGTTCTTCAGAATGAAGGTTGGGAGCCAATTGTATGTGCAATAACTCAACAGAAACTTGTCATAAGCCTTCACTTTCTCGCAGCTTTTTGAGTTTACTATTTTTAACAAGCTGTCAAATAATTTATGAATAGAGAAATTGTTCAAGAGTTGAATATCCAAGCATTTTTTTAATGATCAATTAACTGTGCTGTTAATGTGACTCTTGAATAACCTACATGGGCAGGGATTTCAGGATAAGACTTTTAGATTGACTTTGTGATTAGTAAGCCAAAAGGTTGCTAGAAGGCCCAAGGACCTTACATGAATTGGCTGAGTTCATGAGTGCTGACAAAGAGTTCAAGATTCTGCAAGTGTAGGTGCTTTCAGTTAAGTGATTTCACACTCAGGCTATTATTCTGCCCTTTAGTATGAAGAAAATTGTGCTTCAGCCTGGTGTTGTTGATAGTAGGAAAGTAGTCATGTTTATTCAAAGATTTAGGCCTCCTTTTATCTTATTAAAATAATGCGCATATACGCCATAATATAATAAAAAGAGTCCAGACACCAAAAATAGAGAAACCGGCTTATTAAAAATAGATTTTGGCCTCTCTGGATGTCAATTATGTAATGTGACAACATTCAAAGTCATGAGTATGTGTTTAAAAGGAATAACCCCACTCTTTAAGTAATAAATTAAACTAAATTAAATTAAATGAATAAAAGAGCAAATAAATTCTGAAAAATCGAGGAAAATCTGTGGAAATATACCAGATACATTACAGAGATCCAAGTGGTTCTGCTAGTGGAGCAGTCAATAAAATGCGACCTCAATCAAAGATTAAGTTTCTGTTGGAATTGGTGATGAAACCACCCTTTTCTTAGGGGCGGTTCATCTATTTCTTCACTTTTTCATAGGAGGATGCTAATTGTGGACCATGTTGTTAATGCATGCCAGAACCAGTGTACACCTAAACTAGCATCCTACCTACTATGTCAGAAGGTGATTCACTAACTGACACATTGATTGAGATATAAATACTTATATTACAAGACTATTACCACCTTGTTGATTGTGTATTACAATAAGTCAACTCATACTATTTTTTATATTTTCTAGGTTAAAGAGTGCACTCTCACTTTCTATAACATCTAGAGTGCTGATCTGAATATTTAATAGGCATTTGTGTCCTATATGAAATCAGTTTACTCCCACAAGATAGATCAACCCTCACATTGGATGAGCTGCCGGTGGACAAGTTTGCTAAATCCCTCACGCTTCCAGGCACATCGAAGATCAAGCATTAGTCGTCCCCCCCACGCCTTTATTGAATATGAACTGGTGGCGCCAGGCGCCCACGGAATCCCGTTGACCGAGCAGGGAAATTCGCTGTCGGTGCTGTCAAAGGGGATTTCCCAGATCTATCAGCGTTGGTTGGATTAGCTTGGAGATTTTACAGCCCGGATGTGGGATGACCCAAAGGAGAGAGAAGCTATACTCATCAGTTAACCACGCACAATGTCGGCTAAGATAGGAATTAAAGGGGGTGCAAGTTGATGGGTACACACATATACCCTACGGGGATGTAAAAACCGCGGATTCCTCACCCGCATCCGCACGGGTACTCAAGCACCGGGTACCTCCGGGGAAACGGGGGGAAACCTACACGGGTTACAGCGGATGTACCTTTGAGTACCGTCAAAACACCCGCATCTGTGCCGCCTATACCTGTCGGATAGTCCCCTAGACGCCTGAGCGTCACCATCAAACCTACTACGTAGCTGGAGTTGAAGAACCCCTATATGGTGTTTATAATTAAAATAAGATCATCAATCCTGACAGCTATAGCCCGCCGCTGTTCTTGAGATCCCAAAGATGATCGTACCACCCCAAGACAGTAGTGGAAGCGCCGATTTAAGAGTAGCAGTTAGATGGTGTGTCTGTGTGGCGGATTGTGTTGGTTTACCAGTCAGTCCGGCTCAATCATATCTTGCAACAATAGTATATATACGAGTAATAAATACATATAATTTTACAAAGAATTTATTAGCGGATTAAGATGCTTGATAATGAAACCTAGAACCGAGCTCGTTGTCGTTGACGACAGGCATGCGGAGCTGGGGACAGAGGCGCTGAAAATAGTGTTTTCCGGACTTGTTCCGGTACTGGTCACTAGATGTCCGCACTGGACGATGCCGACGACAACCCGAGGCGGCGGGCAGATGTCCCCGGAGGCGAGCCGACAGCCGGTGCTAACCTTTTGAGGGCCATCCTTCAAAAAAAAATTTTTTTTATCAGCTACTATCCCACATTCACCAACTTTGCGTGCTTGATCTTTGACCGGAGCACCCATCTAATTACCGAAGGCAGAGAGGAGGCTTAGCAAGAGCGCCCGGAACTGGCCTCGGCTGGTATTAACCTCTTGGGATTGGGCGATCACATCGTTTGATCCCAGGAACAGCAAAAGGCTATATTGACGTTCTTATTCTAACTAGAAACGCATAGGGGTCCTTCAAAGGCAGCTACTTTGTAAGTTTGATGATAACGGTCAGGTGCCACTGGGGATAACAGCCGCCAAGCATGGCTATCGATGAACTGATGAAACCTGGTGTTGATGATGCCCCACTTCCGAGTTTTATTTAAGACATGTATCTGAATTCAAGTACAGATCCACTCCTCTTTCACCTTCACCATGCTGGGTTACTTCGTCTACGCGGCAGTGACCCTCAGCCTTCTCTCTTTCGTTAAAGCTGATCTGCGTGCCGACTTGAGTGGGAAAGGATTTACCGTCGTATTCCCCGGAGATTCTGGATTCGCTCCCGCCAGCCAACCTTGTTAGTCTTCTTCCTTCCTAATGTATTCCCAATATTCATTTGATGCTGTTTCTCAGATAATTTCCGTTATACCTTCATTCCTGCTGCTGTCACGACGCCCACCACACCGGACCATGTCTCTACAATCATCAAAGCGGCGGTAGCAAACGGCTTCCAAGTGGTCGCCCGAGGTGGTGGGGTGGGATCAATTCACATATATCATAAGCGAGCAGGGCCAGACTAATCTCCTTATAGCATAGCTATATCGCAAATGGCCTGGGAGGTAAAAATAATGCCGTAGTTGTCGATATGAGAACCTTCAAGTCGATCAGCGTCGATTCAGCATCAGGGACTGCGACCATTGGCATGGGCAACCGACTTGGCGACATTGCGTTGACACTCAATAGCCAGGGTAGGGCTCTTCCCCATGGGACATGTCCTTACGTTGGAATTGGCGGCCATTCTTGTGCGTTAGAGCCTTTTTCTCCAGTTATTTAATTTTCTCATTTTTATTGCACAGCGTACGGAGGATACGGGTTTACGGCCAGGATGTGGGGCTTAACCCTCGACACTATTCAATCGCTGGATGTCGTTCTTGCAGATGGTACCATTACAAGTGTTTCCAGCACAAGCAATCCCGATCTTTACTTTGTGTGCAAAATTTGATTTATTTTCAATAAATGTCTATTAAATCCCCAACAGGCAATGCGTGGCGCTGCTCCCTCTTTCGCCATTACCACCGCCATCCACGTAAAGACATTCCCCGCTCCTCCCGTTGCGACAATCTTTGGCTTCAACTGGGATCTGAGCGCTGCGGACGCTCTGGCGGGTTTCACTCGTTACCAAACCTTTTCTCAAACCAACCTTCCCAAGGAACTCAGTTTGCAATGCACCCTCGAGAAAGGTTCTTCGTCTGGGAGGCTTACCTTCCGTTTCGGTGGGGGGTATTACGGACCTGCTGCAAACGTGGATGCCATCATCGCACCGTTTATGAGTCAGATGGCTCCTCCTGGAAGTGGGGGGAAGAACACTGGGAATTATCTCAATTCTGTGACCGCCGTCGCGGGTGGTATGCCATTGAACACAACAAGTGGTCCCGACACACACGACACGTTCTATGTCAAATCCTTGTTGACTCCCGCTGCATCCCCTATGTCCACCGCTGCGATGACCAATTTCATATTCTATTTGGCGTTTGATGGCTTTGCTAGTGCTACGGTGAGCACCTGTCGTTATCATATTGATCGGTGCTGGTATCCATTGTGTTAACGTTATTTAGAGCTGGTTTATTCAAGTCGATCTTCTCGGAGGGCAAAACTCACAAATTGCTGCTGCTGGTGTAGATTTCAATGCCTTCGCCCATAGGAATAGTTTGTTCCTCTTCCAACTTTATGCCAACTCACCCAATCATAACCTCCCTTATCCGTCCGACGGATTCTCATTCCTCGATGGTGCTGGAGTCTTCTGATCACTTCGAACTGTTACTGATAGAATCTTTCATAGGCGCTGTGAGCAAAATTACCAGCAATAGCCCTACTGGATGGGATTATGGGTATGATATTTTGGTATCTTTTTTGCACTTCTTTTTAAATTAATCGATGTTCCTCGTAGAGCATACCCCAACTATATCGATGACCGCCTATCTGATTGTGTGTCATGACTTGTTTATACTAAATTTCCTTCCCTCGACACTGACAAATTGGTGTAGGGCAACTCCGCTATTACGGCACGCATTATGCTCGTCTTCAAGGCATCAAGGATACGGTGGATCCTCGGGGCTTGTTCACATTCCCAAATGGCGTTGAAGGAACTGTCGCGCCACCGCCGCCACCGCCGCCACCTCCCACCACTGGCGTGGCCATCCATCCCAACGGCAATGTTAATAAGTGCCTCGATGTCACGGCGGCGAATTATGCCAATGGAACACCTGTTGACATGTACGTTTGCCCCAGTTTCATGTATGACTAGCTGACGGTGAATATTTAGTTTCGACTGCAATGGAACTGGTGCCCAGAAATGGGTAATCAGCCGCGGTTCGACGTCCATCAAGGTTGCTGGGCAGAACTTCTGTTTGGATGCTGGATCTGGTACGGACAATTACACTTGCCACGATATTTTGGAAGACTTACATGTCACGCCATAGCTCCTGCTAACGGTATCAAGATGAAGATTTGGCAATGTTTCGACGGGATCGCTGCTCAGACGTGGACTTATGGCAACGACAATACGATTGCTTTGTCTGTGCAAAGTGAGTTTTATCTGTCGAATAGTTGAAGTCCCCTATCTCAATCTTGGTCCAGATCAATGTCTTGACTTGACAGGTGGCTCCTTGACTAATGGAAATGTCGTTCAAACCTGGCAATGCTCTGCTGGAAACAATAACCAAGTTTGGACAACTTAGAACCTCCAGACTCTTTTATGACTTTAGGCATTCTTCTTTATACACTCAACTAAATGACACAGAAGGACATTTTATGGAAACCCATTATAATACTTTCCCTGCGATAGTGTAGCCCTATGTATAATTTTCCCAGTTAATGATATTTGGGAAACGATAGCGTGATGGCAATGTCTCTGACTTTATAACACAATTACAATTCGATCGGACGATGGTAGTGAAAAATCGTAGACAAGATAAACTCATTGATTTACGGCAGTTGACAGGTTTGAAATGAGTATGTCAATGTCATGATGGTAGGTATACAACATACAAAAATTGATAGGTCGGATAAAACTCATGAATAGGGGATGCAACTCAAGGATGAGCCTGCTATTCCCCTATATATCCTAGTCCAAACTCGTATTCCTGTGATACTCTCATCTTGCCGTAACGTTCTTGGACCGGTCACAACGCCCAGGTATGGTTCTCAGGAGTTGAATAAAATCTCTCGAACATTGAGTAACATTCCGTTGCCGATGGCACACGGTAAGGCGAATGTGAGTGGTATGAAAAAGTCGAAAGCTGGAATCTAGCCGAAGTATCATTCCAATTGACAATCGTTATAATGATGAAGGGAAGGCACGCACGGGGAGATGTTTCCATGCAGCGAGGCTGCAACATATATTGTGCCGAGAGTCTGTTTCCAGATTAACAAATCCAAGACATAAAAGGTGCTCCAGAGAACTTACAAACAAAAAATACGCGAGTCTATGAAACGCAGTGGCTTTATAACTGTCGAGGCAATCCATTCCTTTGGTGCACCTCCTAGATGATGCTGCAGTGCCTTGTAGATCACTAGGACACGCGACACTGTTTCGAAGGTGTGGTTGGATCCTACACAAATGTTGCTTGAAGGGCACGTTGAAAAATACAATCGCATGTGAGAATATAATTGAGTTTAAAAATTGAATTCTCAACATTTCTAGTAGATATCTATCCCCAAGCCCTGCCACAGCGGCCATCCCGGAAAGACCCAGGAAAATGACCATAGCATTGATTATGATAGATTATCCACAAGCGTATCTGAGAACTGACTCGAGAGGTTTCAGATTTTCTCAAATATTTTCTCTTCTGTAAGTGGCCAGCCTACGGTGTGTGCATCAGAGTTAGAAGGAAAGATGTAGGGCCAAACAGAATAGTGAAAGGCAGTACGAGTGCCACGTAATGATGTAATACCTTCCCATGCAAGGTACCCGTAGTCGCATCCCATGCCGTTTGGAAGTCTTTGTCAACCAAAGTATTCAAGTAGCTCAACGCCACTGTGCAACTGCCAGCTGGATTGGGAAATGGAGCCCTAATGGGGCAAAGCATGTGATTCCTGATTCCTGATCCAGTGATAGGGGCTTCTGGTTTTTTTTTTTTTTGGCGAGCATTATGTAGCAAGCTGAGTAGCCGTGTCCGTTTCGACTTGATAAACTATCATGTGGAGCTTCCGTGGTTGAAGAGGCTCCTTTCACCCGACACGACTCCCTTGAACCCTACATACTTCAAACTTTTTCCCCAGCCGGAGTAAGTATTTTATTCCAGTTGATGGCTCTGTTTTTTTAATTTTTCGCCATAAGATCAATTTGGACTTTGTTAGTCAAGTCTTTGGTCCATCTTCTGTAATTTCTGAACCAGTTAAGTCCGAATTGCGTGAGCGGCCATTTTATCGATTCTACTCTCACATCAAACATGATATGACATGTGGGCGTTTGTGTGCGCCCTACTTTCTATCTACACTGTTCAACTTATCTTTTCCCACTGCAACTCGATGTCGACGACGATGCCCGCACCTCATCCTTTCCCTAATTCCCGGGCCTTTCTTCAGCATGTTCCGTCTCTTAATCTCTTCCCTTTGAATGACTCATTTGATCAGTATACCTTATTTTCATGTCCAGGTTCAATCAACATTTTGTGGAATTCTTGTGCAAGGGTGTTGCCTGTGTGAGACTAGAACAAAGCAATCAGCTCTGTTACAAACCAAGGTGAAGTGAAGCATACTACCTCTGGCACCTCAATGATATCAAGTAAAAAACCAGGATTGTCCTTCATGGTGCAGATGCACTGTCTGTTAGGACCGGAAAACCCGCCAGGCTCCAGACCCCATCCTACATGCACCCAACTCACTATACCAAGTTACAGCTAAACTGGAAAACCCACCGGAACCCAGATGACAAGCCTGTCTATGCCCAACCCTCTGTGTCTCACACATCAGTCACCAGACCCCACTGGGACCCATGCATGTCAAAGCCTGTCTATGTCTGCCCCCATTCCACACACCAGTCACCGGGCTCCACCCAGATAACCCAACAGCTCTCTACATTCCCATTATGGTCTAATGACCTGTCATGTTTCGGACTCCACCTCCATTCCATTCCAATTCTAACACCTAATTTAGTGTTTACTTATCTTGTTTCATGATTACTTGTTTGGATCTCATTATTACCAGATTTGGTAATACATACATTCTACAGTCTATGTAAACTACCTAATGTTGTACATACGATCTGGTCAGAAAATCAACTAAGTTTTCAGACTAAGTCCTTCCCCAGTTACTTAGCATATACCCGCTCCCTCCCCATCTCACAACACTATCAACCTCGTCAAACCCCACAGGCTTTCTGACTGGTCTTTGCTCCATCCCCATCTCTCATATCACAATGCTCACTTGACCTTGTCAGAGCCTGTGGGCTTCCCGACTGGTCTTTTGACCTATCAACCCCAAAAAGGATCTGAACATTCATTCCAACCCACCACATATGTAATGGGGGTAGGTGGGTACTCCACCATGTTTTCCTTGATTCCATTCTTTCGAACCATCCTGCTGCAATCTGTCATTTACTCCCATTTGCTTCTATCTACTCGGACCGATTACCAGTACATTTTGAGAACAGATAACATCATGATGATACTAGGAAATATATAAGATAGACAGTGATCTCATACTCACACCTGGCTTCATTACCAGTTTTCCTAAAAATAGTTCATATGTTGGGGAGTTAACTAGGATGGTGCAGGCGGACATAATGGAAGTCCCTTGCGATTGTGGTCCCGTTCATCACTCTATTTTTAATTTAGCCAGCTGATAGAGTTCGGTTCTCATGATCACCTCTGGCACCTTGAACCTGCCTATGAGTATGACAATGATCAGGTCAGAGATCATCCCGTTAGAGGTTTCACACAATGCGAATTCATGATGCTTGATGAGGTATCAAAAATAGCATATTGCAGGCGAATGTATCTTAAAGAATGTTCTGGCTAAGAGGCCCCCTGGGGACTCAGAGAGCCGTCTACTGATGCATCAGCAAGTACCACAGATCCTCTATCTCACACCTCTTTAATTTTCACTTCCCGGCTTCATACTGTCTCCAACCTCGGCCTGTGGCAAACCCTCAACTCGATTCAAGCCCAGTTCAAATCGTCCAAATGGACAGCCTGGTGAAGCTTACCACAACGGACCTTTGATATTTAGTATCCGCTTCCTTAGATAATTAGGATAACCGCGCGTAGTAGTTTTTTCATTATCATTTTTACCTACCGTCACTATCGTGTACTGCCGTCTCTGTTCTTAGACGAATATACAGCGAGAGATGAGATGGTACTGGATGTACATTCAAGTTGATAACAACTTTTCTTGGGGTCCTACTACTTTTTGACTATGGTAGCGGACCTGACGTGCTAGTAAATGATCGGGGACCGAATTTCACTGCAAGATCCCACCGTCATTAGCAAAACTAGGTATGATATATTTTATGACGACAAAGAAGTGTTAAAAATTGCAACTAATATTGTCTCAGTCTCGTATTAGGGTATAACGGACTGAGGTGTAAATGGCGTTGCCATATAGTTTAAATACCGTGCAATGAATATGTGGAACAAAGGGGTGACGTGTCCTTTCGTGTATCTTTGATCGCGTGTTCTAAAAATAGATGCCGATCGTCGAATCCGTTGTTCGTGGTGTATACATTCCAACAAGAAGTTTCAGAATGGGCAAAACTTTTTTAAGGCCTAACGGCCATTTCAACTTCTGTTTGGCTAGGTAGGTTCAACCAAAATGAGGTCCCTGGGAGTAACAGAGCGGTGAGACTCATACAACTTCAGCCAACAAACTATGTAACAAGTTGGACATGGCGGGCACAAGATACAAAAATCACCAAGATGGGGGGCACATCATACTCAATAGTAAACTACTGGGCTTGTTAAGATACAATGTAAATAAGCATCATGTTAAACGTACATAAATGATGGCATTAAACAACATATCGATCGTAGCGTTCGGATACAACAAGGTGCACAGGGAAAGCTGGTCAATGGGCCTTTATGTTTTAAAAGCCATTGAACCAACGCAAACACTCCGGGTAAGGGCTTTGCGAGGTAATCCCAGCTACCTGCTGCCTTGGTCCGTACACATAACGCTCCACACGATTGATGCTGGTCATGATGTATCAGAATGAGTCCGTTTAAGATTCAAAAGAAGAACGCTTGAAAGAAGACTGACGTCAAAGAGATTCTGGCGAACGGCAGGGAGATCCTTGATCACTTCAATTCCCTTTTCCTCTAAGTCTGCAGCCGGCCCGATCCCAGATAAAAGCAAGACTTGTGGGGTATTGAAAGCCCCAGTACAGATGATGATTTCCTTCCTGGCATGAGCACGGTACCGAGGCGAATTGCGGGCTTGGGAGAATTCGACCCCGATGGCCCGAGGCCGTGAGATGGCGGTTCCGTCTTGAGAGGACATCAGGAGTAAGATATGCAGTTGCAGAAGAGCTTCGTAAAAAAATTTTTAATGCAACAGCTTGGGAAAGAAATTATAGGGCGACGTACGACGGCCTTTTGTATCAATGAAAGCGGTGAAAGAGCTGGCACCCAGAGTTCCATTTGGCGTGTTCAAGTCTCTGTACAAAAAATATAATTTCGAGTCTGAGTTCTGCTATTACTGCTTACGGGCTCCACGGAATGCCTAATACTGCGCAGGCTTCCATAACAACATGGTACAGAGACTATATAATTCTGGAATCAGATAACAACTTGCAATCAGACCAAAATATCTAAAACCATACGGCGACATCCGGTTCGCTTGTTTTCCAAGGGCCATTAAAACCATGATCTTTCAGCTTTACGTCGGGTTTTGAGGCGCTGGCGGCATATCCTTCAGACTTCATGAAATAGCTACAATCACACATAATCTGTCAGAGTTTGGCATCAGTGATATACACGACACGCACGGATGAAGTTCATCATAACTCCAACCTTCTGCACCATTTGCAGCCCACGAATTAAAATCTTTAAAGTAATCTCAGACGATGCGGGGTAAAACGTTGGTAAATGAATGAATTATGCAGTACAACCTTGGGGGGAGCAACGGTGGTAAATACACGCGTGGAGTGAACTTGATGATGGTTAATATGGTCTATATTCACAGCGTGAAGGTCGTAACGCATAACGCAAGACATACCTGGTTCCTCCAAGTATCTTTCCTCGGGGTGACGATTATTCAGATTTTCTTGCGGGGAACGTGATTGTTGGCGATAGCAGCGGCTCATATTAGACGGCGTGACTTATTGTGACGCACGTTAACGAACGCACACTGAATAATATTCCCAATCAGCCTTTGTTTTCAGCAATTTAGCAAACCCCATAGGAAATTTCGTAAAGAATGTTCGTTTGTGACTGCGTGCAGGTCAGATATTATTTATGTTTGTCATTTTCAGGCATTAAACGCAAAGTTCACCTCTGTCCTGCCTCCACAAGAAGTACCGTCGCATTTGGATTTTCTGATAAACGTGATGCCAAAACGCATCCAGCAGTTCCTTAACAAACGAATGAGCGGGATAAATTATTTCTATGCCCAACAACTGACCACCTCCTACAATCACATAGTCGTAAGTCTTCCACTGGGATGGTGCTCGATAAGAGTCCTTTGGATCGCTTCGAGTGCCAACCAGGGAAGGATCAGAGCCAATACTGTTCTTTGACAAGGTGATACCCATGGCATTTCGATGTCGAAGGTATGAAAACACTAACCACTAGCAAGCACTTTATAGTCAGTACTAGTCATCTTCCCACACCAGTATCGCACTTCGAGGGATCGATCTTGGCCAAATTTCAAATAGCGAACTGTCCTGTACAGGGACTAGTGCGCTTCGCCCTAGTGCAGTAGGGAGGTGTTCAGCGGATTATGAGATGGGCTTGCATAAGAAGGCCAATTAAGGGAAAGTGCAATCGAGTGATTACGCCTATAGAATCAATGGGAGGCTATGGAAAGCCGCTCGATCAGGGTCAACACCAGACTCGACATTCCTTACATGTACTAGTCCTTCTTAGTAAAAGATAATGAATAAATGGACTGTCTACACAAGGATATAATTTCATAAGGCTGAAGTTGGACTGTTCGGCAGTAGGATCTGAATTAGTTGCCCGCTTGTGCTCGGGAAATAGCCATTGGCTTGCATAATCACGTGATGCAACGCGTCTGATGTTTGTCTATCATCCTTCCTGGTCGCCTGAAACAGGGTGTGTTTCAAATTCTGTCACAGAATGTCTGCTGTCGTTCAAAGGTGGCACACCTCAAATGATGTCTGTCCGATGGAGGAAAATTAATCGCCAACTGTGTCAACAAAGTCACCCCGTTTGTATCGGATAGCCATACATCCTATTACTTTACAATATTATTTATGCAGATGTGACAGGAGTGGAGCGCAATCTCTGCTTGCGATACCGTTGCGGCTGTTGTGTTGAGTTGCTGTGTTAAATTCGGGATTCGAGACGGGTTGACCGATAAGTGATGTCGGTGTTTTTTGTGACGCCGGAGGAATGCTGGATAGGTCTCTTAAAATGCCAGCCTCTAGAGGTGGGTACCGATTAGTTAGTAAGCTATGGCCCTATTGTCGCCCAGCCACACAACGTTGCCCCTTATCGCCCTCCATAATCTTACCGTTGACTCCGCTGCTCCTTTACCTCAGACTTTCAACAATGTCAACACCGTTTTGCCATATAAAGAATTTTCGTTACATACTTTTGGAATATCGCCTCGGAGTGGGACCCTCTGTGGTTTCAGACGAAGAATTCGCCACTTTGGTTTCCAGTCTGAAGCACATGGATGTAATGGATGATCTGATTATATACCGTCAAACCAAGGGATCACTTGGGGTCACACGAGATAAGCACGAAGAGTGCATGTCGGCACTTTTTCTGTAATAGCGTTCATTGGAAACGCGATTCTCAATCTCCCTATTGCTCTCGCTAGAGTCTCAAGCACGACGTGGGGCTGTCCGTGCATGGGAAAATGTAGCGAAGGCGTGACTTTCGAAATGCAAGCTCACCCCTCTCTTAATCGCGTGAACCTGACTGGAATAGACCCATTATTTATGAATGTGTCACATCAGGAAGACAATTAACAGTGAGAGGGAGTACGGGTACAAAGCAAACGGCGATCTTCTATACAACTTGTCAGGTATTCTCATATGGTTGGTTGTCCACCCGTCAAGCTCCGTCGGACATCCGCCAGGCTTAATACCAATTCCCATTCGTGGATCCTTGACAGCAAACTATGCAGTGACTCAATTGACCAATGCCACATTAGACGCCCGGGAAGATCAACTTATTGATTTGTCGGAGATCATAGTCCACTCACAACTCAACCTTGCTCTCAACCTCAACTACTGAATTTTACCACCCTCCAAAATCAACGCCATGGTCATCAAAGCTATGGCTCGCAACATTGGTCCTTTGGCCAATGTTGTTATTCTCCTTCTGGGAGTCATTTATATAGTCAAAATACTTGTCCATGGCACATTGTGAGTTCATTTTCCTCGTCTCCACACATAACCTTAATGTCCCCCGTATAGTATTCCGCGAATTTCCCATTACCCTCAACCTGCTGAACTCATTGCCCACCTCCGTCGCTTTGCAACACACGCTCTCGCTGTTTCCATTGCCACAGTCAAAATACTTGTCCATGGCACATTGTAAGTTCATTTTCCTCGTCTCCACACATAACCTTAATGTCCCCCGTATAGTATTCCGCGACTTTCCCATTACCCTCAAACTGCTGAACTCATTGCCCACCTCCATCGCTTTGCAACACACACTCTCGCTGTTTCCATTGCCTCCTACGTTAATATGTGCGAATATAGCCTTCACATGTTACTTGTGGTTTCTTGGTTCCCACTCCATCAGTGGAGCATTCTGAAGTTTCTCAGCTTTGTGGCGGAAAAGATCTTCGGTCCATCGCTGCTTCCTGCGCCTGTAGCGGATGTGTCTTCTTCCTCAAAATTCATGGCGCTTTTCAAGGTTATGACAGGAGCGAAGATTGAGCCATATTACGCGAATGTTCTTGTCAGCTTGTTGCCTGTCAGTATCTCCTCGCAACTGATGCTGCGTACCTGCTATCGTCAAAGGTGAGCCAGTCATCCGTTTATTTAGCAACCCATACTGTAATCTAACCATGTCCGCTAGCCTTGCACCTGTCAGGGGTTCTCTCTGGAAGATGTTGCCTGCAATCCCATACATGCTGGCTCAGAGTCCGATGCCCGCAGATGTTGTAGATCAGGTCATCAGCTTGTTCTCCAGTGTTGAAGACTCTCTTGTGGCAGAGGCTTGCCCCATGGTTACTTCAAGGTATATCCCCATTCCCTCATTTATGTCCCGGTCATTGACAAGCTGCACATTCAGGATCACAGCAACATTTGCATATGTCGTAGTTACACCACTTATGGTAGTGTATCTCCGCAGGCCCATTTGGAACGTTTGCCATCAAGCGTTGTGCCTTGTGGCACGAGCCGCAGGACTGATGTTGTTTTGGTTGCTCAAAATCGCAGCGACAATTGTGTTTAAGTTGCTGAAAATTTTTTTGGGATGTATCTGCACGGTCTCAGCGTACCGGTCATATTCTCTTGCAGACGACCTCATGTCATCCCCCCTTGTCCCCATCCTCATGTGCAATCCTCTCGCCGTTCGCCGCGTATGCATTCTCTCCTCACAGCTGATGCTACATACCTGCTATCATCAAAGGTGAGCCAGTCATCTGTTTATTTAACAACCCATCCCGTAATCTAACCATGTCCATAGCCTTGCCCCTGTCAGGGGTTCTCTCTGGAAGATTTTGCCTGCCATCCCATACGTGCTGGCTCAGAGTCCGATGCCCGCAGATGTTATAGATCAGGTCATTAGTTTGTTCTCCGGTGTTGGGCGCTCTCTTGTGGCAGAGGCTTGCCCCATGGTTACTTCAAGGTATATCCCCATTCCCTCATTTAGTCCCGGTCATTGACAAGCTGCACATTCAGGATCACAGCAACGTTCGCATGTGTCGTAGTTACAGCACTTATCGCCGTTCGCCGTGTGTGCATTCACGCCACAACAAACAGCATCAACACAGTGAGCGGAGCACAGCAGGGCGCCCCTGAGAGCATCAATGAGGACAAGGACGATTTTTTCAATGAAGAGATGACCCGCCGCATGAGCGCCTCTTCCAATGCCAAACCTACTATATCCACTGCCGCTGCCACTGAGGCAGACCCCACCCCATCCGCCACCATCAAGACTGCAGCAGAACCCACCCCATCCACCACCACCGACACTGCAGCAGACCCGACCCCATCCGCTCCCACAGTTCCTGCAGCAGACCCCACAGCCGACAGAGTCGACACACTCGGCCTGGAGAACATCAATGATGATGAGGACGACATATTCATTGATGAAGAGATCACCCCAGCCGCTACCACCGCTACGGCAGCAGACCCGACCCCATCCGGCATCACCGCCATTGCAGCGGACCCGACCCCATCCGGCACCACCACCATTGCAGGAGACCTGACCCCATCCGCGACCACCACCACTGCAACAGACTCGACCCCATCCGCTGCTACAGCTCCTGCAGCAGACCCCACAACCAACAGCGTCAACACACTTGGCGGAGCGCAGCAGGTCGCCCCTGAGAACATAATTGATGACGAGGATGACATATTCATTGATGAGGAGATCACCCCAGCCGCTACCACCACGACGGCAGCAGAACCGACCCCATCCGGCACCACTGCCATTGCAGTAGACCCGACCCCCTCCAGCACAACCGCCACTGCCGACCACATTCCACCCGCAGATACAACTGCCTCTGGCGGCGAGGGATCGGAGGCCTCGATGTGGGCCCCGGGAAACCAGGCTGTGAAGTTTCCCACCAAGGAAGAAATCAATGACATCTGGTCTGCATTTCACACAATGAAGAGGGAGACCAAGGAGGAGCTTGCCGCCACCGCCAAACCTATGGCATCCCCATCGATAGATACAACTGCCTCTGGTGGTGAGGGATTGGAGGCCTCGATATGGGCCCCGGGAAACCAACCTGTGGAATACCCCACTAAAGAGGAACAAGCCGACATCTCGGGTGCATTTCACGCAATGAAGAGGCAGACCAAGGAGGAGCTTGCCGCCACCGCCAAACCTATGGCATCCCCATCGATAGATACAAGTGCCTCTGGTGGTGAGGGATTGGAGGCCTCGATATGGGCCCCGGGAAACCAACCTGTGGAATGCCCCACTAAAGAGGAACAAGCAGACATCTGGGCTGCATTTCACGCAATGAAGAGGCAGACCAAGGGGGAGCTTGTTGCCACCGCCAAACCGATGGCATCCACATCCACAGATACAGCTGCCTCTGATGGTGAGGGATTGGAGGCCTCGATATGGGCCCCAGGAAACCAACCTGTGGAATGCCCCACTAAAGAGGAACAAGCCGACATCTGGGGTGCATTTCACGCAATGAAGAGGCAGACCAAAGGGGAGCTTGCCGCCATCGCCAAACCGATGGCATCCACATCCATAGATACAGCTGCCTCTGATGGTGAGGGATTGGAGGCCTCGATATGGGCCCCGGGAAACCAGCCTGTGGAATGCCCCACTAAAGAGGAACAAGCCGACATCTGGGCTACATTTCATGCAATGAAGAGGCAGACCAAGGAGGAGCTTGTCGCCACCGCCAAACCGATGGCATCCACATCCATAGATACAGCTGCCTCTGATGGTGATGGATTGGAGGCCTCGATATGGGCCCCGGGAAACCAACCTGTGGAGGAACAAGCCGACCTGCCCGCATCGCATTCAACGAAGAGGCGGAAAGGTGGGAGGCGGAGGCGTGTGCAGAGCTAACTCAAGCAGAGGTCAAACTAGCCCAGTAGTGGGTAGTTTTCATTTTCGTTTTTCATTTTTGTTTTTTGTTTTCATTTTCATTTTCGTTTTCGTTTTCCTTCCCTTTTTCTTCTATTATTTCTGCCCTCCTATTTACTTTCCTTGGGTGATCGGCTCGGCTGGTTCTGGCTCTTGTCTTTGAGAACAAGGTGCGCCGTTGTTCACCTTCCTGCCTCAGTTTACCTATTCGCTGTCATGTAGCTGTGTCTGTTTCGTGAGTATTGTGTCTTCAGAGTCTCCTAGGCCACGGGCTTGCTGTGCAAGCCTTTGGGACATTGCTATGAGGACGTGCTGCACGCTGGATGACTAAACGTACGTCCTTTGTTTTAAGATAGCGGAGTCTACTCTAACGAATGTGTTCTTTCTTTCTTCGTCTTTCAGCGGCTTGGGTGCAATGGGGCATCCGTGCAAGGGATTACTGCTAATTCCCGACTGGTTGGGTATGCATGATTCTCACATTTCTTTTCATTTATTTTAACACATTTTTTTTTCCAGTCCCATAACCAGGGTAGGACACTTTCGGCATCCACCTTTGGCAAATATTGGCGTTGAGGCCTACCGAGCGGACTCGAGGCTGGATGGAGCACCTGCAGAAAGCATTCAAACGATACCCGGTGGGTTTTATTGTCCTATGTATTGCATAATTTGGGTACTGATCCCATTCTACTCTCACACCTTTGACGCAGGACGTCAAGACTGGCTACTGACTTGATTTTTAGAGTCTTCTCTTGGCACCGACTTCGGCAAATTGTCTAGGCTTTGACTTTTTATTCATTTATCGACCTCTGTATGTCCAAATATTGGCTCGTATGCTTATCTTCTGAAAATTTAACGGATTTCTTTATTAATTTGTTAGCATCCTACCTTGGAGCGTATCAGCTAGTACGGGTCAACCCGGCAAAGGGCGACCCTGCATCGATGTAACTGTGAGTTTCTCTCACTCCAGTACAATTATGCTCTCATACTCACCTCATCATATCTTAAGCGGCCCCCAAGGAACGGTTTTGTTGTCTGGCGGAAGCACTCCTCTAGTCGTCCCATATGGTCTTGAGAGGTTGGACTCGTACAAGGCCTCTCATCGCACTCTGTCTCTTTAAGAGTGTAGCCTGCCTACGAGTCCGACTGAGATTTCGGTGAGTTTCCATTCATAGTAAAATTATTTTAGTCTGACCTCTCGTTTAGACGACACGAAACTACTAACAGACAGACTTTCAAATCCAGCGACGTTCTTCAAGTTCACGAGATGAACCAACCGAGCCACAAGGTTTCTTTGTGTTAATGACTTTAATTTCTTGTTGATTTTTCCGAGATCAATTTTATTGTTTTGTTTTGTAGTCTGTTTTGTTTCTTCTCGTTTTGTTCTGGTTGTTTTGTTCTGTGTTTCGCTATGCCGCAACTTTGCTCTTCTGTTAATTGCTCTGGTATCAAGGTCACTGCTCATAAAATAAAATTTCTATCAATTATTGGCGAAAACGCAATCAACCTGCTGTGAAACTGTTTTATAGGAAGAATTCTATCGTTCTAGTGAAATAAAATAGAAATTGTAACATATTGGTTGTGCATTAGTCACGTCGGAAGTTGGTTGACAGATGTTTGGAATCTTGCCAACGCTATTGCATTAGAGCGCAAGCCCACGCTCTGGAGGGCGTGCGGTCCGCGCGAGGAGTACGGAACTTTTCCCGTTTAGTCATCGATACGTTGTCATTTTCCAGTTCTGGAAGCTGGTTGGCTAGAATCGGGGACAAACCTAGTCTGGCAACAGAGTAGCATTGGCTGACACCAAAATTCCGGTATTTAATTTCACTCACTCCTGTGAATAGGATGAAGATAGTAATATTTATGCTCTTGACTTCACATCAGCACGTGGAACGCTATGGTACCTTTAGTGACACCAGTTTGTCCAACGTTAATGGGTTAATTCTTCGTTTCTTGTGTTTGCAGTGTGTGTTATTTGTAACATACAAGCATATTGGGATGATGATTTCCTTCCTGGTATACATACGATACCGAGGCGAGTTCCTGTTGAAATAGGATCTAGCGCACTACTCTACGTCAAGCTTACACGACCATACTAAGCAGTACTGTATTATTCCACGTCCAAGCCATGCCGTACCTTAAACTCGTATACCATTGTTTCACTCTCATACTAGCCAAAGCCTATTTAGCTATCATAGTTGCAGCCTAATCCAGCTTCGTCTACTTCTGTAATGCGCTGTGTGATGAGCTGCATGGTTGGGTAGGGGGAGTGATTAGCTCTCCGCATATGCATGGGAAGACTCGCCGCTCGGGAGGGTGGGTCTCCTCATGCGTTACAGCTCTCACTTTAATAAATTCCCAATTATGATTTGTTCTAATAATCCGAAACAAAGCTGAGATTCAACAAAAATGTCCTCCGCTTACAGGGAAGGGAGGGTGGGTAAACTAAATCAGAATGATTAAAGGAACGATACTGTGTTAACGAGTGTAAAAATATTCGGATAGCGAAGATAGTGTCGTCGCAGTAAAAAACGAAAAGGCGTGGGAGTCTATTAAAAATAGTATGAGTTGACTCTATTGCAATACACAATATACAAGGGTTTAATAAGCTTGTAATAAAAGTATTTGTTTCTCAATATCTTGTGTCAGTTAGTGTAGCACCTCCTGACAATATAGGTTGGATGCTCTGGGAGGTGTATAGTGGTTCTGACACACATTAACCTCCAAAAGCATGGTCCACAATTAGCATCTTCATATGAAAAGTTGCAATAATTGGTGGACTCCCCCTATAAAAAGGTGTGTTTCATCATCAAATTTAACATACCCCCTTGATGAAACACTTTTTTAATCCCATATCTGTTCAATTTCCTAATCCCATCATAGATCTGAACTTTTCCACCTTTGGTTTTGGTAATGCTTTGGTTAAGATATCTGCCGGCATTTCATCTGTTTGTAGGTAGATAGGGTTGATTGATTCCTTTTCTACCATGTCACGTAACCAGTAGTAGCATAGGTCCAGATGTTTCATTCGTCCATGATGTTCTGGATTCTTGGCTACAGTTAGTGCTGACTGGTTGTCAATGAAGAGTTTTGATGGACATGGTGCCTTGTATCCCAATTCCTTTAACAGGTTCTGCATCCAACAGATCTCCTTCCCTGCTGCAACTGCAGCAACATATTCAGCTTCTGTGGTGGATAGTGTCACAATTGGTTGTAGTTTGCTGCTCCAACATACTGCTCCTGATCCCACTTTGATTATGTACCCTGTTGTTGATTTTCCACTGTCCTTGTCTCCACCATAACTAGCATCACTGAAGCCAACGAATAGATCTGTATTTAATGGATCAGGACCATATGTGAGTTTCATATCCATAGTTCCCTTCAAATATCGGAATAGATGCTTGACAGCCTTCCAATGTGCTATACCAGGGTTTGAATTAAACCGAGCCAATACTCCTGCAGTGTATGCAATGTCGGGACGGGTGGTAGTGGCCAAGTACATCATGGACCCAACTGCATTAATGTAGGGAATGTCACGCATTTCATTCTGTTCCTCCATGGTTTTGGGTGACTGATCTGATGATAGTTTTGCCCCTGGATCCATGGGTGTACCCACTGTATGACAATTTGACATCCCAAATTCCTGTAATTTGTTCAAGATGTACTGGCGTTGTGATAGAGAGATAGTCCGCTTTTCTCGATCTCGTGTGATTTCAATGCCTAACAGGAAAGATGTAGGTCCTAGATCCCTGAGTTTGAAATGTGTAGCTAATTCAGCTACAAAATCATCCAGGACTTTTTCGGATGGTCCTGCAAGGGTGATGTCATCTACAAATATGGGAACAATGACTTTGATTCCATCTCGTTGATAGATATAGACCGATGGATCAGAATAAATCCGCTTGAAGTCCATTTTCTCTAGTACACTCCGCAGGTGTTTGCTCCAGAGATTGCTTGCCTGCTTGAGTCCATAGAGCGACTTGTCTAGTCTACATGCTACATCTGATCCTCCTTGGTGAAATCCTTCTGGCTGGACCATGTATATTTCTGCATCAATATCACTGTTGATGAATGCATGTGATATGTCAACTGATCGGAGGTGAAGGCCTTCTGCTGCAGCCAGTGCTAATACTAGACGAATAGTAGCATGGCGCATTGTTGGGGCAAAAATCTCTGTATAGTCAAATCCTGGTCTCTGGTTGTATCCTTTAGCAACCAATCGTGCCTTAAACCGTTCTATTGATCCATCTGCCTTGCGTTTCACTTTGAAAACCCATTTTGATCCTATAGCCTTTTTTCCTGGTGGTAGTTTCATTATGGTCCAAGTTCCATTGCTCATGTGTATGTTCATTTCCTCCAAGGCTGCCTCTCTCCATTGTCTTGCCTGTGGACCATTCATTGCCTCTGTAAATGTCCTTGGTTCAGAAATAATTGACACATGTGCCTCCTCCAATTCCACTTCATCGGTACTGTCAGAAGTGGTAGGATTGGGTTCCCAGGTTTTCCACCATTCATTAGGAGGTTTTTTGTTGCGCAAAGGTTTTCGAATAGCAATTGGTCTGTTATCTTCCTCCTCCTCTTCCTCCTCCTCATTATCTGTGATCTGGGGGGATGGTGTGATAACATTGTCTTCGGATTCGGGTACAGGGATTTCATGATCCTCCACAGGGGCAGTTGGTAATTCATTTGGTGGATTATCATCTTCTTCAACAACTGGACCCCCTGGGATATAATCCCTCGTACTTGATTCATCCTTCCCACCAGTATCTGGAACTTGTGGTGGTTGGTGTTTCCATGTGTATCGTTCATCGAATTCAGCTCGTTCACTGATCACTATCCTTCTTGTCAATGGGTTGTAGAATAACCATCCCTTATACCCTTCAGGATACCCAATGAAGATGCATTTCTCCATGTGAGATCCCAGGCTTGATCGTTTATCCTTTTGAATGTGGACATATGCAATGCATCCCCAAACTCTGATGTGACTGATATTTGGTTTCCTTTTGTGCCAAATTTCATATGGAGTTTTGTCCTGTAAGGCAGATGATGGGCAGTGGTTCCAGATGTGTACAAATGCAGCCAGGCAGTACTCCCAGAAGTTCTTGGGTAGTTCAGACTCTGTTAGCATGGTTGTAATCCCTTCTGCTAATGTCCGGTTTGCACGCTCTGCCATTCCGTTTTGTTGAGGTCTATTACGGACTGTATGCTGACGCAAGATACCATGTTTATCGGTGAATTCAATGAATGCCCTTGACATGTATTCTCCACCCTTGTCATCCCTAAGTTTCTTTATTTTCCGTCCAAGGAGGTTTTCTGCAAATGCTTTGTACCGTTTGAATGCCCAGAAAACACCACTTTTGGACTTGATTGGGATGACGTAATAGAATCTTGAAGCCTCATCAATGAATGTAACCCAATAGTAACATCCAGATCGGGATCTTGTGCCAATATAATGTACATCTGTATGTACCAACTCCAAAGGTTCATTGCAGTGATGTTCTGAGGGGGGAAATGGGTTGGCATGCATCTTTCCTGCAAGACATGGTTCACAAATTGGATCTGGTTTAGCCTTTGAATTAAGTACCAATCCTTTGACCATGTTTCTTCTCATTAGATTCTTTATCCCCTCATAGTGGTGATGTCCCAATCTTCTATGCCACAGAGACAGATCTAGAGGTAAAGTAGAGGACATGTGCACATTCTCCATTCTATTTATAATAGTCTTGCCATCCAAGTAGCCCACATTTCGATCAGTGATTGATGCAGTGAATAAAAGATTCCCATGGCGATTAAATCTTATGGTTTTGGATGAAATGTGTACATCAAATTCTTTATAACGTGTGAGATATAGGACAGCAAGAAGATTATTATGTAAAGCTGGAACATGTAATACTTTTGTGAATTCAACCTCCCGGCTAACTCTTCCATCAATGATTGGTTGAAAAATAACACTCCCAACACCTTCAGAATATACAATTCTATTGTCTGCAAGTTTTATTGGGGTTCTGTATGGGGTATAGGTGTGGAACCAGTTGTAATGGGGTGTCATATGTGATGTGGCCCCTGTGTCTGTATTCCAATCATAGATATTAGCTGAGGTTGCACATGCATCATGTTGTGAAAAGACACTTGCTTTTCCTGTCTGTTCCTCTACTTCCTCTATTTTTGCCTCTTCCATCTTGTTAGCACTGTTGCGTGACTGCCAGTATTGCTGTATCTTTTCTTTATTCCTTGGCTTTGGACAGTCATAGCTGAGGTGCCCTTCCTTGTCACAATTATAGCAAACCATCTTTTTTCGATGCTTGATGGGTGCTTTGGCCCTATTAACCATTTCTCCACGGCGATTGCGATTTAGTTCCTCGCTTCTAAATGCCTGGAGAATGGTATTCTTGTCCAACTTCTCCATGAGTAATAATGATGAGGAGAGGTGTGCATATTCCTCAGGAAGAGCCCGGATGAGTGCCATGCATTGTAATTCTTCATCCAACTTTTCAATTGTGAAGTCCTTTGGGCGCAGGTTTTGAATAGTCCCCATTGCTTTATCAATTCTGACACCCAAATCCATCAAAGACTCCTTTTCATCCTTTTGGATTGAGAATAGGTCATCATAGGCATTGAAGCGGGCTCCTGGTTTTTGTTGTAAGTGTGTCCTTTCCAACAAGTCCCACATTTTGATTGGATCTTCTTCAAATCCACGGAAATGCACCCTCTGATCATTTTCCACCATAAGATATATCTCTGCAGCTGCTTTCTCTGCCTTTGTTTCCCACTTCTCAATGTTATCACTGCCATTTACTGGCTTGATTTCTTTTCCACAAACAAGCTTCCAATAACCCAACTTCATCAACCATGCCTTCATTTCTCCAGACCATTCTGGATAATTTTGGTTGTTTAATGGTTTGAATTTTGGTAATGATTCTGAGGATGTCATGCTTGACACAGTAGGGAAATTTTCGAAAATCCGAAAATTAAGGTTTCTTGCTTATGCAAGCAAAAGTGACAGGCTCAACCAAACACAAAAGTTGGTTTGTTATGCCTCCAAATTCAAGTACTTATAGTAATGTGTATTACAATTAGAAGCCGGGGCCCATAACCTATTAAAAATAGTATGAGTTGACTCTATTGCAATACACAATATACAAGGGTTTAATAAGCTTGTAATAAAAGTATTTGTTTCTCAATATCTTGTGTCAGTTAGTGTAGCACCTCCTGACAATATAGGTTGGATGCTCTGGGAGGTGTATAGTGGTTCTGACACACATTAACCTCCAAAAGCATGGTCCACAATTAGCATCTTCATATGAAAAGTTGCAATAATTGGTGGACTCCCCCTATAAAAAGGTGTGTTTCATCATCAAATTTAACAGAGTCCTCAGTACCCTCGGCTGGATGTTGAGTGCCACACTACTCCCGGCATGCCAGGGATCGTACAGCACTCAATACTATACCTCAGTCGAACCTCTCTTTTGTGTCGACTGAGGTATGTTGTTACTTTCATACTTTCAGTCACGCTAGCTTACTAAGATGTATCATAGTGTATTTGTTACAGTTCCGGGGCTTGGGAGAATTCAACCCCGATCGCCCATGACCTGAGATGGTGGTATTCAAATAGCGAACAGGGACTCAACTTCATAGTAAAAATAAGGAATAAATAAAATTATCTACACAAGGATAAAACATTTCACAAATCTTGCAAAATACGATTGTCAGCTGGACTAAGGAAAGTGGTACCCTCAAGTTGGATTGTTCGGCAGGTGGGATCGAAATTAGTAAATTACCCGCTCATTGAAACCTCGGGAAATGGGCACTGACTTGTATTAGATAATGTGATGTGATGTGTAATTATCACCTGTTTGTTTGGCAACTTACAAGGCTGTGACCTGTGGAGGGCAAGCCCTCACCATGCTACCACCCCACAACTTTACTCGGTCACTTCGTGACCTGGTGGATCAATAATAATGTCTTTAAACACTACATCAGCAGTCATATCTTATTTTAATTCAGAGACTTATTTTAAAGTGATTAAACTTTACATTATTCAGAATTATATACATTATAATACTTTTGTAAATTCACTGAATCTAAAAAAAAACATAAGTCAGTTTCCTTTTGGAACCTTGTTGAATACTTACTCATGGATCAATAATAACATCCTTAAACACTACATATTTGGCTTGGAATAGTATTTTCATTCTTCCTCAAATTGTTTCTCTTAAGTGTCAGGTGTTTTGTTCCACATTGGACTTCTAACTTCCCATATGGCTGTGATTGCCCTTCTCATGTCATATTGGGGACTTCTGGAGATTCTAGCTCCCCATTTATTCTCTTTCATACTCATATCCCACTTTCCTTCCATTCCACTCATCTATCTGTGATTGAATCTTTTAGTATGAATTATTGTCTTGTATTCTACTAATCTCCAGTTCAAAATTGATTTAGAATCTTTCTGTTAAGAACCACATTGTTCAGGCCCCTATGTGTATTTTCAACCTACATATGTATACTGTCCTCTGGCATTGTGATACCCAACAACACACCCACTTAATGATTTCCTTTTCCAGCCACTCTATCTCAGTTCTGTGCTAATGACATTCCATTATTCCTTGCATCACTTTACCATATCATTTGCCACCTCAGAATATTTATCTTTTTTCTGGTATCTTGTATGCCTTTTCTTAATATCCTGTTCTGTTTCCCAATTTCCTTTGTTCTATTAATATCAAATCTCCACTTTCAGCTCTGTGCTTCCATTTATTTTAGTATAAAACCCCATCATGTACACTACTATCTTTCAGTTTGAATATTGACTTAGAATACTCATTTAGAATCCCCCTCTCATGTTTAGAAGTGTATGCAATAATACTTTCATTTCCCTTTTAATCATTGTTCATACTGCTTAATCTTTTTGCTAGTATCTGGCCAGACTGAGACTTATGACCCTTTTTGACCTTAGCCTCACATTCCATATTGCTCTTCTATGCTATTACATCACATTGAGGGCTCCCCATTTTTTTGAACATGTATTCTATTTCCATCTTCCCATGCCATTCACCTCCTTGTCCCCATCCTCATGATGTGCAGTCCTATCACCGTTCGCCGCACATGCATTCAATCCACAACCAACAGCATCAACACAGTGAGTGGAGCACAGGTGAATCAAATCTGCTGGGCGCCTTTTGCTTCAAGCTGACGGAAGCAATATTGGAAGCTTACAGCTGTTCTGAGTACCGATGGTGGTGTTCAAAATTTAAAAAAAAAAGTTCCGCTTTTGACCTACAGACAAATTGTGCTATATGTCAGGAATGGGACCCAATTAAGACACAGTATTTTGGGGTGTATATGATATAGTAGAGATCTATATATTTATGTATATATTTGGCCTTATGACATCCTATTTAATATTCAGTGAGATATCAGTGCAATGGTTCCCCTGCATTCAATTATTCATATATTTGCATATAGGTTGGTTGAACTAATACAATCTATTGTATGAGAATATTACCTGAGTTGTGAGGCTTAATACCACCTTTTGAATAAGTTGTGCTCCTTACTGTATGTCAACTCACTCTAACTCAAATGCTGATAAAATCTGGCAGATTATTATATTTATTCCACAATTTTGTCACCAGGAAAACTTTCAAGTATTGGCCATCTTACAGGAAAAACCACATTGTATGTTTTATAATGAGGAGGTGGAAATCAAAGGCCAATTGTAGCCTACTCACTATAATTAGAGTACAATGAGCCTGGAACAGGCAGAAAAGAGCAGAACAAAGCATTGTCCCTATAGCATGTCTCAGACCACTCTGAGACCAAGTGTTTATGATTCATTATTGAAGGCTTTGAGGATGATGGCATTCAGCCAGACTGGGAAAACCACAGCTCCTCACAATTGCCACACAAAACATCCAATCAAAGTGTCAAATTTATATACAAGTTTAACTATTCTGATTTGATGTTTTATGTGACAATTGTGAGGAGCCAGTGTACAATTTAGCCTCTTTTGATTATGTAGAGAACAAAGGGAGTTTAACTCAATTGTAGACCATCTAACAGATTCTATATCATTTTATAATTCCATCAAATTCAGGGATGTGAATGGGATTTTAAATTGATCAATTGTGCACATTTTAATGTTAAATCCTACAACCACATCTGGGAGTTTTGTAAATTTTCAATTGGATCATCCTCTGACAAGTCACAGGAAAGATAAAGGGATACAGAATCTCACTGGAATATTGCTCAGCTAATAGAGTACTTAGATTGTTAGATTGTAGCGAAATGCCTACCCACCCTCTTAGCAATGACTTCATTGTGTGTCTCCAATGCCCTTTGTATGGATTCCAAGATATTCAAATGCTTTGTTGAGGGTGTCCCACACATCCAACAACTTCATATTCCTTATGCGTGGTGGTGTAAGCCTGCCCTTTTTGAATGACATTGTGTAGAAGGATTGTCAGTGTGTTATATAGCCTCAATAGGCAGCAACTGAGTTTGCACACCTGTTATTTTCATTCTAGTTTGGTCCAAATTCAGTATATGCACCCACACCCTACATGCACCAGTTATCGGTTTACCGGAATACCTGCTGGACTCCAAACATCAGACTTGTCCACGCTCAACCTTTGTCACTTCATGTATCAGTCACCGGAATACCTGCCAGAACCCACACCTGTCTATCTCCAACCCTGTCCCACATACCAGTCACTGGACCCCACTTGGAAAACCCATCAGCTCTCTAACTGAGCCCTGTTCCCGTTATGGTTAAATGACCTGTCACATTTCAGACTCCACTCCCATTACGGTCTAATGACCTGTCATGATTCAGACTCTGCCCCATTCCGTCCCATTCCTAACACCAAACATGGTGTTTAATATTCTCATTTCATGATTACCCATTTAGGCTTTCATTATTACAGGATTAGGTATAGCATACATTCCACAGTCTATATAGTCTGCTTGTTGTTGTACATACAATCCAGTCAGAAAATCAGCTTAGATTCCCCCTAGTAATCTAGTACCTTTTCTGCTCTAAAATCCTCTTTGAGAATATCACTTCAACCTTGTCAGAGCCCATGGGCTCCAACTCTCCTATTGATTGACCTCTGACTTATCATCACTCAACCTCCCTGACCAATCAACAACTCTGTAGGATTCCCGCCATTGACCTCCCCGACCTATCATCTATCCCTGGACTCCCCGGGATTCCCATCCACCCATCTGAAATTGGACGACACAATCTCGCAAAGACGCAGTTTATAAGCTGAAGTGAAGTCCTACTGGCTTTCCCGTGGGTTTCTCCAGAAACCCTCTGATAAGCTCCGTGCATGGCTCTTAGCAAAAAGGGTGTGGGATTCAGCAGCAAAAGACAAGGGCACCATACCTATTCACCTGGAAATGACACACCACAGTCAAACAAAACATTGATGAATCAGTCATCAAAATATTGAACAAAATGCCGGTTGAGGAAGGGAATGATCCTATTAGCACTCAATGTGTTGTACAAAACATGCTGACTGATCCATCTGTACAATATGGACCATGGGGTGAGATCCCATATGCAAGGATGGAACCTCTTAAGAATCTTGAGGACACTACACCAACCCCAGAGTCAGAGATGTTATGTTGGAGCCACCATGCAGGTAAACTGTTAGTATATGTCTGTGATATTAACAGCAGACAAAGGACAATGGAGATACAGCCAAAAGGTCTAAAATTCCATAGAGGACTCCAGACAGCCCCAGTAATGTTGTGTGACACTGCAGCTGTCATGGCATTACTGAACACTGACAGAACTCTTGAGGGTGAAATAAATGAGAGCTCACTGGCATTTTTGACAATGCTTGAAAATGCAATGGCCACAGCTATCCATGAATGGGAAGAACCATCACTAGTGTTGAAGACACAAGGTACCAAGTAAGCATTGGAAGAAACATCAAAAAGATGCAGGTACCAATGCCAAAGGTACCACCACTGAGAAATACTGAAGCCATCACGGCATTGCCACACATCAATGAAATGCTCAAGAATGAGCTTGACAATGTCCCACCAGTGATTTCAACACCATTTGTGTTAAATATGTTATTGTGTTGTAAGCCATTGAGAGTGCTCAGTCTTGCTATGCATTTTTTGTTTTAATGTAGTATATTCAAAAATGCTCAGCTACATATGTAGTACATTACAGTAGCTTAATAATAAAAACTTAACCTTGTCCATTTTCTCTATACTGTCAACTTCATACAATTTGATGCCACTATGGGAGCAGCAATGTGTGAGCTGGATGATCCCTCAGTGGCTGCTGAGGAGACAAGACCCCAGATGGCTGTCAAACAAGATGTTGGCTCTAATGGATCAAACATAGTCATTTTGAATGACATACTGATTGAGAGAGGGATTGGACCTCTGGACACTCGGAACATCGTGCAAAACACACAAAATGGTGAACCCAATAAGATGTTACCAACAGTATCAATGTCATATGAAACCGCCATGACAACTGCAATGGAAGAATCCAATGAATCAACAGCAAATATCAAAGAGGCAAAATACAGTACTCAGGAACTCACAGGACTGCCGGAAAATGTGAATGCTATTGATAGCAAGATCATTCCACTGTATAAACATGGGCCAAATGGCGAAATTACTTAATACAAACCTAGGTTCGCCGGGCAAGGTTTTTCGCAAGCCAAAGTCACCGCAGTTGACGACAACGATATGACAATCCAGAAATTCAGAGTCAGTGATCACGCAATTCAAGGACAGGCTTACAGAACGGCTTAAGATAAAAGATCTAGGAGAAGTCAACTGGTTATTTGGAATTCAAGTAGAAAGAGACAGGACCACATGTATTATCTCCATTTTACAACGTACTAACATCAAGAAAATCATAGCACATTCTGGTCTACAGGACGCAAAACTGCTAACCCCACACCAGCATTTCTCAATCCAATGCCCAAGCATGTCCCGTCGACGCGAAGATATACAAATCGGACTATATCGCAAAGCAATTGTATCGCTATTGTTGCAATACATGCAGAACCACAGCTGCCCGCATTGGGAAACCATAAAGAGAGTATTCCAGTACCTGAAAGGAATGCGAGACAGTGATTGATGACAAGCATGACGAATCCATAAATGTTTTCAACATGGATAGAGGTGCAATTTCCTGGAATTCGAAACAGAAACCTTTCGTTGCACTATTATCGACAGAGGCGAAATATATATAGATGCGACTCATGTTACGAAGGAGTTTTTTTGGACACAAGCATTTAGAGCCGAATCGCTAGCCCACTCACTCGTCCTATCGCCGTCAATTGCGATCGCCAATCCATGATTCCGATTATCAAGACTGGCGAATTTCACATTTGCACGAAGCACATTGATAAGCAAAATCAGATGTAGCTATGAAACGACTCACCTCTGTGCCGCTACATCCCTACAGACGACGACCCCGCCGACCTCCAAAACGTTAGCTAGACTGAAGGTCGATATTTAGTCAAATACTCTCTATTAAATATCCTCACCTCGTTGGACCGCGTTCCACTTAAGGGTGTTGAAATGACGGTGTTACGTAAGCTACAAGTTGGAACGCAGTGTAGGGCAACTGTATAGTTGTATTATGTTCTGTCTCAAGTCGCTACACGGCTAGCATGGTGTTATGAACAGAGGGCAAGCTGGTTTTTAGTCAATGTTCTGAATTTAATTTGTAGGGGTAAAATCCCGTCAACCTAATTCACAAACATACTCGTTACAGCTGTTTCGGGTACACAGCGGAATTTGAAAATCAATAAAACAAATTCCGCTTTCGTCCCAACCATGTAACTCCATAATGGGGAGTAAGTAAGATATAATACTTTGTATTCACCATATATATATATGGGGCAAGCTATTCCTATACTCAAAATTTCTTATTTCCTGTTATTTAACATTTGGACCTCTGTCAAAGAATCAGCTCCCCCACCACAATTACACACTTTTTCGGTTTGAAACTCAGGGAAAATTATATTATATATTATATATAAAAGTATAAACAAGAATGGATACCTATACAACACGGAATGTAGGGAAAGACCAGACCTACACTAATGCAGCATATGAAAGGCTGCTGTCTAATGCAGCCTTACATTGGCATCGGTCCAGACGTTGATAGGACCAAACTGTATTCCTCGAGAACGGCGAGTACGGTACACGATGATGACGGTAAGTAAAACGATATGAAAAACTACTATGCGCGTCTGTGATAACATAATCAGTATGTCGTAAGCCACCAGGCTTACAGCATACATGTGTCGCCGTTCCCTACATTCCGTACTGTATAGGCATCCATTCTTATTTAGACTTTTATGTATGATATATCATATTATTCTCCCCGGGTTTCAACCCAAACAAGTGTGCAATTGTGGCGGGGGAACTGATTCTTTTACAGAGGTCCAAACGTTAAATGACAGGAAATAAGAAATTCTGAGTATAGGAATGGCTTGCCTCATATATATATATGATGAATACAAAGTATTATATCTTACTTCCTCCCCGTTATGGAGTTACATGGCAATTTATTTTTGCGACCAGAGCGGAATGTCTTTATTGATTTTCAACCTCCGCACTATGTACCCGAAACAGTTGTAATACTAATACGAAAATTATATGGAGAAACTCACAATGTGTTCAGCACTTAGTACAAATTTCAAATTAATTGGATTATAGCTAGGATGATGAATGGTGTGGCACTGGTTTCGTGTGGCTCGCCTCCGAGTCAACTGATTGTGACGGCAACCGACCACTCAGTTATAACCAGAATTAGGGAAGAGCCGTCAGCTCCAAAAGTCAATAATAAATACCCTTTAAATCCTCCAGTGCCATGCCAAGTGGCACGTTGGGCGGCAAAGCTCACAAACATATGTGAATTCACTTCGATTCTCATCCACCAGCCACTTTGAGAAGTGTGAATAGGCTGAAGTTTAATTGAATCTATCGGCACTGCGTTTCACCTGACTCGTGGTTTCAATAATGTCAATTGGCTTGACAAGCCAGGTGAATAGATGTCTAATGATCCATCGGTCGGGTGAAAGTTACTTGAGTAGAAATGGTCACCTTGTTCTTATATTAATCCTAAAGGATTGCAGCCTCTCTCTTATAAAACCTCATTAATTTACGTTGGACGGTATTACTCCCTCATCGAATAGCCATGGTCACCTTCCGGTCTGCTGTCTGGTATCTCTTCCTCCTCGCGCTCACTTGCCTTGTTTATTGTACCGATGCTGAAGTGGAACATCACCCCCTCGTACCCAGTACATACTATCCTACTTCAGGGTCCGATAGTTCATTCGACCTCCTTGCGGATCCTGGAAAGAGTGTGGTTTCTCGCCAGTCATGCCAGTCAGGTTTTGGCTTGTGCCCCAACGGTCCCCCACACTGCTGTCCCATCGGGGGTGATTGCTGCAGTAACGGAGGTATGAAATACAATTTCATAGATCAGAAAATGGCACTGATTATCTCTTGTTTTACTGCAGGTTGCTGCGGTGCAGGCGATTTCTGCTGCGGCAGCAAAAATTGCTGCCCTAACAATGCCCATTGTTGCTTCGGTGAGATTCTTTGGTGGTCACATCTTAAAAATGCTAAGTTCTGGACATAGATGGTGGTTGCTGTCGTTCGAAGTATGCTAGGTTTCTTTTAAAGTTTTATGGCGTAGCATCTGACCTTCTTTTTAGCGAATATTGTGTGAAAGTAGGCAATCAGGCAAAGTGCTGCCCTAATGGTAGTGTTTGCCACGCGTGATGTGTACTCTCACACACTTGAGCATCATGGGGGAAAGGCTGCGGTTATTTTCCAGAGTTGTAGTTTTGATCACGCTGATCAGTGACACTTTTGTGAAGTGATTGTAAATTTTTGTGCAACCTGGTGTAATGATTACAATACTATTATTTACTGTTGAAAATATACGGTGGGTTTTTGTGCGGGTGAAGGGGGTCACAAAGTCCCCTTATAGAGTACAACCGATTACTAAACTACTGTAAAGTACTACCTCGCCGACTGTCCATCAAATAAATCAATATCCACCTGATAATATAGTATAACCCAAAAAGAGCACGGCAAGACCCGTGAACGTTCTCAACGGCTTGCAACATATACCAATAAGTCCCAACATGTACATCACACGTGAGTGATCTGCCATTTTAACTTATTGACGCACGCTTCAGGTTCTGTGCGATTGTAGTAGGTTGTTGTAGTAGGTTGAAATCTTGCTGTTGTATGTAGAGGCAAATGAAGATGACCGGGTACTCCAAGCAACTGCATACAAGCAGAAAGGAGAAAGCCGACAAATGATAGTAGAGTGAGACACTATGGAAAATGGACATGATCAAGTCGTCAACATTGAATATGCAATGAAGGTGTGAGGCTTCTCCATTTTCAACCTGCCTGCCTTGGCAGAAAACTCAATCCTTTGACTGGATGATGATGGGTTGTCCACCCCAAAGAAGAGAGTAGTGACTATGTCACAGTAAATCCACACAATCAACGAATTGATTATGGCGTTGATGGAAGGTGTGAAGATCGATTACAGGTCTGACAGCTGTTCTTCCCGTCTTCGTTTGGCGCTCTTACGAGCATTCATTTATTAGACACTTCAATGCTAACGGGATCGCGCCGCGTCTTGAGTTTGGCTTGGCTTGTTTGCGTTACATTGAGTTCTCATACAGCGTAAGCATACGCAAAGTGGGAGGGAAGCGACGGAGGAACAGCGACGTATTGCCAGCTGTTGCTCCTGCGGCGCAAACTCCTGCATCGCCACCTAAGCCTTCAACTATGCCTCCTCCGGTTGGCAGCGCGCTGTCACCCATCGCCAGCACGCCTTCTGCGGTCCCCCGCACGCCCCTACACACCTCAGCCCTCCTGCCCATCCTCCCGTCGCGAACGTCACTTTTCCTCCCATCACCAACATCACTCTTCCTCCTATCACCAATATCACCATCCCTCCCATCGCCAACAGCACCGGTCTTCCTGCCTCAAACACTACCACTGCCCCTCCTGCCATCATATTTCCTGTCAAACACTCTCCTGGCGGCCTTGCCGCCCTCTACGATGTCGCCTTCAAAGTCACCTGCCGTATCCAAATACCGGCGGAAATGACGGAAACGAAGTAAGCCAGGTATACTTTTGTTTCCCCCCTGGTGCCAACCCGCCTCCGAAGCTGCTGAGAGGATTCGACAGGACGTTTATCAAGAAGGGAAAGAAGGCGAGTATCACTGTTGCGGTGAGAGAGAAAGACATTAGTATTTGGTGAGTTGATCGATGTACCCATTTTCTATCGCTTAGCCCTATGTTCATGCTTTACGACTTCCTAGGAACGTAGTCACCCAGAAATGGGAAGAACCAAAAGGTACATTCCAAGTCTTTGTCGGGAGTTCATCGAGGGAGATCCATTTGATAGGATCATTTACTCCATCATGATTATGACTACTCATTTTTTTTGTTACGCTCGTTTGCTTCATTTGCTTCATCCTTGCTCTATTGCTCTATCCTCGGTCCTGCATTTTGCCACATTCATACCTAGTCTTTCTCTATTCTATTTGGCCTAGCTACCTTAAAATTTTGACGGTTCATTATCATATGTCCTCCTTGTTCTGTTCCCTTGGTTTTGCCAAGGTGTGTCTCATCCCCGGATATAGTGAATGGTCAGTTGCTGCTAGACAAACATAACGTCAATCAATCCCTCTGATGCGCGACCCAAAAGGTAATACCATCGAGAGCGTAATCACTGCTCAATAGTCACAAAGCTTGCTATAGTGCTACTTTTTCCCAAAACTCACCCATGACGAGTCAAACTGGGTCACCTGGAAAAACCAGACGCTGGTGGTACTCAGTTGATTTGGACCAATTAGTTCATCCCATGTATGGTCGCTTTCGCCAACTTGAGCATGGCCCGATCTTTTCTGGTCACTCGTCACGCAAAAGAGCGGTGGCGACGCAATAGAACTCTATTTGGTTGCCCGGGGTCACGAACGACCGGTAAGCGCGTGTAATACGACACCTCAAAAGGAATTGCAAGAACTCCGGGCCGCCATGCGCCACCGCCAATCTCTAGATATCATATGACAATTGGGAAATGGAAGCTAAGAACGGAATCGATTACAGCGTACACCATGGATTTATCTGAGGGGATGTATATTGCGGTTCCAATAAATTTATGCTTAGCAGTTCAGTATGTTAAAATCAAGGATGGAGCCTGTCTAGCAACAAAGATCCCCCCACTCGTTATGAGCCGTATCTACAGCAACGATAGCCTCACCTTGCCTTTTCGCAGTATCATATGTACATGTACTGAAAAGGAAAGAAACAAAGAATAGAACCACATTTGCCGCCTATCCCGATTCCCCACATCTCCACCTTTGCCAGAACCCACTGCCCCAGCTGGCTTCATCTCATCCTCATCCAACCCAGCCTCTGCAAGGATCTTTGAACTTCCTCCATTATCGGCTTATAACTCGCTATATCAAATTGAAAAACATCAGAAACTCATCCCATAATAATATACGGGGGACGTACCATATCTTTCTTCTACCAGTGAAAATCCATGCCTCCGTTCCATCTTACCTCTATTATCACTATTTTCTAGAGAATTTTGAGCACAATGCTCTCCTGAAAATGACAGCTTAGTAAGATGTCAAGTCTTTTCAACAACCACTCATGCGATCCAGCATAAAACAAGGCTAGCGTCTCTCCTGGGAGTGGGTTACTAATTGCATCGTCTTCAGGCCGTGGTCCATTATCCTTGGAAACACCCATTGGTAATGAGCTTCTGTATTTAATCCTGGCCGGTGAATTCGCTAATCATGTTAGACATTAAATATCTCTTGACTTACCTTATCACGTTGAATCTCCTCAGGTGTTTGGATTTGGATGTTGGTACTTGGTTGTCATCGCTCTCATTTGTTTTTGCGCCATCATCTTCGTCGTTGCTGTCACCAACATGCCTGTTAACTATTTTTTCTCCTTCGCTTTCATTGTCATCCTTGCTATCGCCCTCTCCATCTCTGCCTCCAACATTGTCATCGTCGTCCTCGTTATTACTATTCCCGCCACACGCTCCGATAACAACTTTGCACTGCTTCAAACATACATAATGGTCCATCTTATCGAAATTCAGGGCATGAAAGTCATCGAGCGTATATTCTCGTGTGTGCGACTCAAAAAATGCCGCCCTAACTGTGAATTCTGTGGACCATGAGTTTGTTGTAGTATGAATAGCAGTGTATACCATGATACATACATGTGCAACGTATTTTGCAATACGGAGAGCATAGCGTTATATTGGGCAAGGGGGACAGTAAGGGACGGATCGTTTGGGTCAATTTGGTCTTCAACATCAATGGTGCCTGTACCTCCGATAGGTATGACCTGTGCTGATGCAGGAGGAGGGTGTGAATCATTCGCATGGACGATATCAGCGAAAGGAAATCTTGATGAAGTAGGAATACGCACGAAGTGCAGATGCTCGTCATCTTCATCCCCTTCCTGTTCCCCATCCTCGTCCATTGATGTATAATATCGGGCCGGAGATGCGATAGGATGAGGAATAGCATATTGCTTCTTCTCTGGTGGCGGCACTTGCATCGTCTTCTTCGGCTTCCTTAAAGTCAGATTCGACCATCTTCCATTTCTACTCATCTGGTAGGCATATCTACCCGAACAGTCAAGTATAGCAACATGAAATTATCAAAATAAACAAAGAGAATGCAGTTGGACAAAAATATCACAGCAGAGACAGACATGCACTCACAAATCATTATAATATGTGCTTTCCAATCCATCTTCTCCTTTATCCTCATCATAGATGCCGCCAAATAACACACCAACACTCTTGTTCCATAACGCCATCATACACCCTGGCTTCAATGAAGGCGTGTATCCCGACTTTTTCTTCGTTCCCATTTGATCTGCTTCAGGTCAGTGGTCATTCTATATGGGAATAGTAGCGTAAGAGCGTGGGTGTCGGGAAGGAGATACTGTAACATTGGAAATAAATGTCCGACTGAAACACTCGTGAAGGTTTTCGGTCTGTATCGCACAATTCAACCATAGGTCATTGAGATAATTGGCTGATCAAACGATCAAATTAGCGGGGTGAGCTGTCTTGGCAGCATTGACTGTATCTGGAAAGTGATTCTATAACGTTGACGTTGATCTTATTACACGCGAACTGAATTTCCTGAAGTAGACGTCATCAAGCAACAACGCCTGTAAAAAATATGAAGTTGTTGAATTTGTGGGACAGCTTCAACGAAGTGTTTAAATATATCCAAAATCGATATATAAGGGCATTTAAGACACGTTATTGCTAGGAGGTGTTAGACATTTTGCTGAGATCGAACATTAAGTACTGTATTTGTTGAGGATTATCCAAAGGAAACCAGTCACCAAGAGGCCCAATAGAGGATTCATCACGAAGTGCTAGGGAATGTAGCCCAGACAATGTTTGTGGCTGGATAAAACCTGAGTAGTAGTTCAGGGCAAAGTCTTAAACGTTCGAGGGTTGGATGATTGTGGAAGAAGGTTGCGAAGTGGCTCTCATCACTTTCATTGTGAAAATAGTTGCTCTCTATAGAAATATTATCTAGGCATTCCTGCAATAGGGGAACACCCTCTTCAAGTGATAATTCAACCAAGGAAGGCCAATATGCACGTTGGCACATAACCACTAAGTCAAAGCTGTCCGGAATTTTATTGAACGCGGCTGTAGATACTTCAATGTTATAAACTGCATCATCCAGTCTTGAATGAGACTACCCCATTCATCGGGGTGCTAAGGGACATCAGAGATGAGGAAGCAAAATGTCATGGTATTGGGAAGATTTCCTAACTCATTATGTAAAAGGGTCAACAGCAGACAAGTTGAACGTATGGAGTCAGGCTTACTGGGAAGATAGTTCTGAATTTCACAGGCACCCCTATATCGAATAGAATATCTTCCACGTCCTGTCCAAAGCTCAGATATAATTTGTCCATATTGTTTCGTTGCTCAAGGCTTTTTAACAGATATTCGAAGCCATATGGAGGGGGTAGCTTGAGACTCCATCGAACATGGTGTAGATGTTTTCATATGCATTGCGACCGCAGCGAGTGACAACACATTTTCCTTGTTGACCTCTCGTTCATGGAGTCGACCAAAATCTTGTGGTGAGAAAGGTGGTATAATAGATTTAAAGGGTTTAATAGCTTTGCAGGATGCAGTGGCGCTACAGCTTGAAACAGCTTTACAGTTGCCTCAGTTCATCCAGACCTAGCCATCGTCCCTCTCGAGCATGCCCACCAAGTTTGTTGCCACTTTCAACCCTCACCCAGCATTTCTCCCCCTATTCTCGGACATCACGTAAGTTGGGTTTTCTGTCAAATGTTGCTTCATATGGTGTCATCTCACCTACTACAATTGTAGATGTGCGATTCATCAACCAAATTACATGTCGAGCTGCTTCTCCCCACAATGACCTTGGTAAGCCACTTGCATGGAGAAGTGCATGGATACACTTGACAATGGAACGGTTTCAATGTTCAGCTACTCCATTATGTTGTGGAGTGTCATGAACCGTAAGCTTTTGTTTGGTTCCTTTCGATTTTAGGTGCAGCTCAAATTCTTTGCCTAGGTATTCACCTCCACGATTGGAATGCAAAACTTTGATTTTTGTGTCAAGTTGAGTGCTACACCATGCCTCAAATTCCTTGTAAGCCTGAAATGTGTCGCTCTTGTTGCTTAAAAGATGCAGGTGGGTGAGCTGGGTCTTATCATCTGTGAAAGTGACATAATAACGGCGTCCACCATTTGTTGGAACAGGTGCTGGTCCCCAAACATCCGTGTGGATTTCATCACCAAACTCCACAGCCCATTCTCCCTGTCATATCTTGACAATGGGCTTCCGATTTGCTTTTGCATATATGCATAACTCACAAAAGAAAGGCTTGTTGGATGGAGACATCTCGAGCTTTACACCTGTTACAAAACCATTGCAAACCAAACATTGAGCAATCTGAGGGGATATGTGTCCCATCTGGTGGTGAAACTGATCTAAGGTAAGTTGCTTGACTGCCATGTCTGCAGATTCAGGTTCACTGATAGTGCGGTGTAGTCCCCTTTTTGACTGTGGGATATCACCAATTTGCTTGCCATCTGGACCATGAATAATACATTTGCCAGAGTCACCTTGTTGATTGAGTTGTCCAACTGATATGAGTATATAGCCGACTTCTGGGGCATAGAGCACCTCTGTGAGATGTAACTGGGATGTTTCAGCACCATTTGGTAAGTCAATAAACAATTGAATTCCCCTTTTCCAACGGCCTTAAAACTGCCTTTATTCGCAGCTCAGAACATCTTTATGGGAGTTTTGGTAAAGTTTGTGAGTGCATCTCGGTAAGGTGTAATGGATCGTGAGCAGCCAGAATCAATAATTTCCATTCGAGGGCTTGTTTCTTCATTGTTGTCAATTGTGGCAACAGCAACATCTGGTGTGTCTGGAGTATTTGATACTTTGTCAATTTCATCACTTGTCATTTCAGAGTCCCAAGAACTATCACATGGATTGTTGCAATCATCACTGATTTCTGAAAACCAGTCAGATATGTTGTCAGGACTGTCATAGTCCTCTGGTAGTTTCAGATAAGAAGAGCCTGATACTGTGCCTAGGTCGGGCAGACTGCAATTGCAAGAAGAGTCTTCAATTTCCATTAGTGCAGGTAAGCTATCATCTGAGGCTGACATAGACTCGATAGCATAAAACCCATCACTCTTGGAGTCAGTATCAATGACGGCATTCGCTGTGCCACCATTTGTTGTACCACTGCTCTTCTTTGGTGTGTCTTCTTTCTTTTGGTTATCCTGTGACTTCTTTGGTTTAGGGCATTTATCTTTGTAGTGATCTGTATCACCACAATTCCAACATGCACCTCAAGGCTTCCTGTTACAGCCCTTTCCCTTTCCTTTCCCATGAGATGAGCCTGCAAATAAGGCCTCATCTTTGTCATCATCCTTTGACTTCCCAGTACAATGTGAATGTTGTACCTTCTGACATTCATATTCCTCTCTGATTAGGGAAATGAGAGTGTCAGGTTGGATGGTCTTTGTAGAGCCCACAAGCGAGCAGCAGCAAGTTGATTTGAAGCAAAGTTGGCAAGGGAATAAGGGAGGGATGAAATGATGGTTGAACGGTAGTCCTTTTCATCAATGTCTACTCCTACTGTAGCTGCCTCCTCATGCTTGACACGTAGATTGTCCAAGAATTCGTGGACATTGCCTTTGTCTGGGCATTTCATTTCAAGGAATTGGGAACATAACTCTGTTTGTGCATAAGCTCCCTTTTCCGCATATTCTGTGACAACTGCATCCCAACGCTCTTTTACAGTCTGCTTAGTGTGTACACGCATAAGTGTCGAATCAGGGATTTTTTGTGTGAGTAGAGATTTGGCTGAACATTCATCCTTTTCCCATTGAGCAATAAGAGTGATCTCGTCTGGGGTAGCAGTGGTATGTACCTGCAAGGATTGGATGGGGACTAGAACTGTCAAAATGTCCCCAAAATCCCTTTGCTTCTACGGCATCTTGAAATCTGACAGTAAAAATTGCCCAATTCAAGCCAGTAGCATCAAATTTTGGGATAGTGGTGGGGAGCATGTCAGATAAGGAAGTGGCAGTGGTAGTCATAGCGGTGAGGTACTATGCAGTGGTATAGCTCGGGGCCCAATAACCTGTTAAAGCAGGTGCTAGATAATGAAGTTATCTCAGTGTTTGCATGTGAGAGTGGGGCTAAACAGCTGATATTTACCTAGATAATGAAGTTATCTAGGTGTACATTTGTGAGTACAAAAGGTAGAGTGTATGTATGTAACCTAACTCACCTCAGTGTTTGCATGCGAGAGCGGGGCTAAACAGCTGAGGTGAAACTAACTAATAAACGAGTATAAGTAAGATTCGGAACTACATGGCTTGTGATACTACAAGTAAGTTCCGTAAATAAGCATGATCATTTGTGTTTAAGATTGAATAGACCAAGAAGATGGCAAGTTATATTTCCGAATATAAGTAACAGAACTAATCTGGTTAGGCAAGGCAGCTGATGCATATGCATGGAGCTTACAATGTATTTGCTTATTCAACAGACATGTTGTGTCACATGGGTCACACAGTTTGTTGTGATTTGTTTATTTGTTGCTTTTACCATGTCCACAATCATCCACAACCATGAAGTGCTCGCTCATGGGGGTTAACAAATCAGGGGGTTATCCATGTGGGTGAATGTGGGTGGTCACGTGCACGTACATGACTCAACTCTTACAGACTTGTATATACTCCGCCTTTGTTCGTGGTGACACAAGTCTCATTCCGCTTCTAGTATCTCACAACAGGCTGACTTGCAATGGACCCAATAAGCAAACGCTAATACACTGTTGGCGTGAGCTACAATAAGCTGGTATGTAGTCAAGTGAGAATGTAAGATATAAATTTGTATAATTGTTAATAGCTACTTGAATAACTACCGGCTTTTATAACCTATATATCATCCTTCGTATGTCTATCACATGAATGACACGCGGGTATATGAATGAACGCGGTGTTTTCTCTTGAACCTATCCCTTGATCATGGAATGGAACATCTTTTTATAAATGATATGGATCCACAACAGGTTTTTGTTCACACTGAAGTGTGAAGTATCATAGATAAGTAAATAATACACATATGCATCCACTACTATCAAGTGTTCATATTAAAGTGAGAGCAGTGATGAACTCGATCGCCTGTAAGGCATAAAGTAGTTCCAGGCTTAGGCCTTGCCCCGTGCCATTCTACTTAGCCAACGACAACCGTCGCCATCAGAAACTTTCTTTCCGCTTTTCCAGTATCAATGTATTGCAGGCCTAGTAATCAGTAGGGGATTAGGATCCTAGCGTGAAGCGCCAGAAGTCAAAAATTGGAATGAAGGCGCGTTATTTCAGTACGTATAAGAGCGCTAATCGCTGAATACAGACGTGTCCAGATATTTATCAAATGTCTAATTTCCCAAGACCTCAGCTTTTGCAACCATTCTATACAATGCATCCCGCTCGCCGCTCTCGTCAACCAATGACTTTAAGTATCCACCGTTCATCTTGAGCAGATTACCGGGAGAGTCAAATTCAACGATTTTCCCTGCATCTAAAACAAGAATTCTATCAGCATCCATGACCTATTAAAGTGTCAGCGCGTCAAAGTATAATCTCGCGGTTGAAAACAGACGGTCTGCAGCCTGTGAGCGACAATAATCAAAGTGGTATTCTTGAGGACATCCTTTAGAGTAGTTTGAATTATCGAATCAGTGGCGTAATCAATGGCACTCGTTGCTGCATCTCTATCAGACTGGGAATTGAGAATGATGTAGTCGATTTTAACACACCTTCATCAAGAATCAATACCTTACTTCGCCTTAAGATAGCTCTAGCCAATGCCAAGATCTGTCGCTGACCAATAGAGAAGTTGTTGCCTCCACCGGAAATAGGGCTATCCAATGTAATTTTCGAAGACAGTTCTCCACCTTCCTGGAGAGTAAACAGACCAGCCGACCGCAACGCATCGTTCAAGGATGCGTCCGAATGTTCTGTGAAGGGATCGAGATTCTCACGTAGTGTTCCGCTCAAAAGTTCAGGGACTTGGGGGATGATGGTGATACTTGACCTTAGAGCATTAAGATTTACAGAGCTGGTATTTAAACCGTCGAGGAAGACTTGTCCCCCAGTAGGGATACACCGCAGGAGCGATAAAGTCAAGGAAGATTTTCCACTGCCAGTCCGGCCTATAATGCCGACCCTCTCACCAGATTTAATATCGAAAGATAAATCATGTAACACCTAAAATATTATATTTAGGGCATCTGCTAAGGTGTAATGGATAGACAGACCTCAGGTCTGTCAGCAGAGTATCGTGCACAAAGGTTTTCAACCGTGAGTGAGCCAGATGCAGGCCAATGTGCTGGTGGATTCCCTTCAGAAGTAGGCTTGCTCTCTTGATCAATGTTCAGGTAACTGTCAATACGCTCCAAGCTGAATTTTTGAAAGTCAACCTCCATTTCTACATGGGTTTTATTGTTTGCATACCTGTTGCTTTGGACTTCAAACTCGTTAAGGAGACGGACTGGGGCAATTATTAGAGTCCTGCTGGTAAGAAAATACAAATATACTCTAACTTACTCCAGAAAAGGATTTTGTCCGAGAACGCAACTGCCATCGCTAGTGCAAAACCAGTCTCGCTGGGTGTCCGAAATGTTCTGGTATGCACCAGATAAGTAGCCAAGGAAGCTGTGAATGCGGAACCGATTGCTTCAGAACGAATTCCTATCCACCTGCACGACTTCAATAATGTGCAAAGGAAAATGCCAATTACAACCTACCGGCTAACATTATGGAAGGTACGTGCAGGTTGAGTGTATCCATCAATGCGGCTCAAAGACTCCAATCTAAATGCCTCCTGGGCATCATATGCTCGGATAGAAACTGAAAACAAAATATCGGCCCCACCTCAAAGGCTATAACGTGCTAATGTGGATTTACCTAAACCAGAGATAGTAGCTCTAAAATGGGCTATAACAGGTGAACGTCGGTTGGACATCTCTCGCTTGACCGGAAGTTGCGCTTGAATATACAGCTGGCCGGAAATCACGCCAAGGAGGAACACTACCAGGCCTGGAATAAGGAATACCGGGACGAATATGACGACCGCCCCAAAATTGATCAGGATAATAACCGAGATATGAAGCACCCCGATGAGGTTTGAAGGAACTGCTCCATCGATAGCATCAATATCTTGCGTGCACCGAGCAATAATGCGGGCAGTTGGCACGGTGTCGAACCACCTGGAAATAGTTAGCTAGGCTGTTTAACATTGACTATTAAGGCTATACCTCAACGTGGCTCCGAGTACACTTGCGATCAATCCTTCATGTATTGTATGTGATGCCTGAAAGTGGTTACAATCAACAAGTCATATGCTGTTACGAGCCGTGAACAGTTACCTTGATTGAACCAAAGACAAACAGAGAAATCCCCAGGCAGTAAAAGCCCGCCACGCCTGTCAACAACAGCGAATAATAAAAAAGATACCGCACAACTGGAACGTCCGAAGATCTCTCTCCGCTATATATCCCAGCCCAATAGCCTAGGAACCATGTTGACAGCGAAGTGGTCAGAGCAGAAAGTAACAGGTTAACCACAACCCCAGTCAATAATAGTGGATTTCCAACATTAGATAGGTATAATTTGAGTGCGCGCCATTTGACATGACCGACGGGGATGTCTTCTGCGATGATTAGCTTAGACGTCTTTGTATCTTTTGGATTCGGACCATCCATGGGAACTATCGCCGCTACTTGTTTAATTTCAATTGCCTCTGATTCTATTACTTCTTTGAAAAGTCCTTTGTCAACGCGCAGCATGTCTGACATGGCTCCCTGACTCTTGATTGTCCCGTCAAGTCCTAAATGAACAACAAAGTCTGCAAGTGGCGCGACTAGCGAAATATTGTGGGTCTAGAGAATTCGTTAAAAGGAATCTTCCCATTAAGTACATGAAAAAGTCTTGAAGATGCTTACGACAAGAAGAATAGTTCGACTTTTGAGAAGATCGCCCTGGAGACATTCGTTGGCAATAAGCCGAGCAGTATGTACATCCAAAGCGGCGAAAATATCGTCTAGTATAACAATTTCGGCATCAGAGTACACGGCGCGGGCGAGGGTGATCCTGGCCTTTTGGCCGCCACTATAATTCGTCCTTCAACCGAAGCATCCATATATGATTAGGAAAGTCAAACCTTAAAGTTAACCCCTTCTCTCCAACTTCAGTATTATCACCGGCTTCAAATATGTCGATGTCGGGTTCGAGAGCGCATTGTTGGATCACTGATCAGTATAATTAGTGTCTGCCTGCAAGGACAATACAAAAATAAATGAGTTATGCTACCTTTTCTATAACGATCGTCGTCGAAGGCCTTTCCAAATAATATATTATCCTAGAAAAATAAATTGGTGAACCGTCCATGAAAGCATCACTCTATAATTACCTTAACCGTCCCATTCTGCACCCATGCCTCTTGGGCTGCATATGCGACGCCGCGCTCACGAGGCAAACTGTACCCCGCATCCGGTCCATTTGGTATGAAGTGCATTTCGCCTGCAGAAAATTGTTACAAGGATTTATAGAAGATTAAGTATATATTAACCCAACAACGCCATAAGTAAGCTCGTCTTCCCGCTCCCAGTAGATCCAACGATGAGGTTGAGCTTTCCGCGTTGAAAGAACAATTCTCCATCTATCCGGAGGCGATATCCTTGCTGAGAAGAATCACTTGTAGCCTGTGCTTCATTGACCGTCCAAGAAAATGAGGCATCACGGAAGCCGATAGTATCTGGTGCGATATTTTGCTCCGCATTAGCAACTTGAGACGATTCATTGTTTTTCTGCTTTTGAGTAAACCTGTCCAGCAAATCTGTCTAGTGTTGTATAAACGGATCAATATTTAAATTTAAATTCCCAAAAATGATATACTTTTTTCAGGAAATCATCGATTCGTGTTAACGAGATCTTGGCTAAGATTGAAAGATTGTCAATGTTTTCCGAGAATTGACCATATGAAGCAATTGACCGCTAACCGTTAATGATGACCGGAAGCGTAGTAAGAATCGTGTGCATGCTGCTTCCCAATTGTTGGAATACGACAATACTGGTGAATACCACAGCCACGTTTAAGTCTCTCCTTTGAACGAGGGTCTACATGAAGACATAGAACATGAATAAGAGGCATCATAATAAATATAACATTGAAAAAACTCACATAGCAGGCAAAACTTGCAACCATCGTTACGAGTGGGAAAATGAAGCTATAAGTCGTGAAGTCGGTTTAATCCTTGGTGGTTCTTCAACGAATTGAGAATCTTACCTCAAGCTATTATTTACGAGATTCCATAATTTCCGCTTTCTGAGCAAAACTAGCTCTACATTCCTTTTCTCGGCGATTTGTTTGCTAATTTTATCTTCCCAGCCGAATAACTTTGTCATACGGATGACAGAGAGAACTACATAATTTGGTGTTTAGAGTTAGTGGGAATGTGTAAAGGAGACAGATTGACATAACTTACTTTCTGTGACAAATTGTACCCTCGCATCGGTCTACAGACAGCCAATGAATAGTGTAGACTTGCGAGGCAATTATAACCCACCTTTTTCATACGTTCTCTTTGGAGATTACTAAGTAGCTTAGCAGTATACCCCGGCAAAGGGATCGACAAAGCAGTCAACGCTATCCCGACAACGGAACTGAAGGAATGATTTATTTCGATGCGCAATGCATTGCATTAAAGAAGCAATTCTCGTACCTCCAATCCAAAATCGAGTACAGGAAGAAAACACTGATACTAAACTGCAGCGGACCATAAAGTGCTATGAATTATAATGGATCAGGAGGAAACATCTTCAGTTGGTAGGTTTCAAGATGTTCATACCTAGATAAACAAAATCTTTTCCTGCTGTGATGTTTCCCAAGTCTATGGTTATCAGATTATTCAAATTTCCTTCCAGATTGCTTGACTGGCTGTTTTGAGGCTTAGCAGAGGCAGGCAGGGGTGTTTTTTTAGAAGTGGCAGCTGCATTGCCAATTTCTGTTATGTGGTTTTCTTTCATGCGGATACGTAAGGCATGATTGAAAACTAGCTGGGTGATTATTGCCTCTGTGTGTACTAGAATTCGCGTCTACAATATATTATCGAATGTCGGTCAGAATCAATCTCGAGTAAGCAACAGAGGATAACATGCCACAAAGAAAAGGTAGCATTGGTATGCAATTGAGCTGATCTGAATTTTAATTTTGTTCAACTGGTCGGAATGGGATGAAAAAGGCAGCCAATTTACGTTGGGGCCAATGAACAGACACAATGCCCATACCCACGGTCGTATAACGGCCTGGTTCCAATCCTCCAAATAACTGAGGAGGTTGTTGAGAGCGTAAGGGGCGATAAATCCAGATAAACACTATATGTGAAGGAAGTTATTATTGGGCTATATTTAGGGAGATGTAGACATGGTGCGTACTTGGATGACGGTAATCAGACTGAGAAATGTATATTCCAGAGCTAGATGTTAATGAGATTGCGTAAAAATAGAACGACGAGAACCAGAAAAAAGTTTACAAAACTCGCGCATAAGACTCCAAAACAAAGGTTCCCATCCCAGTAGGCACCACACCATGCTGTGATCTGATTTACTCTCCCGTAGCCATTTCCTGACAGCATCTCTCAAATTCCTCTGATTCACACACCATATCCCACTGATCAACGACACCAAACCCAGTCAGCTCGTGCGTCATGCTCACTGCCACAGTCATCCTGGACTTTCACCACTGCCATCATTGTTGTGTAGTATTCTTGAGTAATGTCGACCATTAGAGATGTTATGCATAGTGAAAGAATGGGAATATTGATCAATTTGTTTGGTTGCTGTGTTAGTCCCGAGTCCTGTCCTGGAGGGGGGGGAGTCAAGACAGGCGTTGAATTGGTGGGATCAAGGTCGGCTGTCGTTTCATTGGTAGTGGTGCACACTTGGGTAAAAGAATGCGCGTGAGTGTTCGTATTGGAGTAAATCTACTGCTCTGATGGTGCAGTTACCCTACCTATCTCAAGCTTAAATTTACCATCTGCTACAATTGGGGACTCTCAGGATTTCATGTGGCTCCTCAATGCCTTCAGCATCATTGATGAGAGGAGTCTGCTCAACCCAATCGCACAAGGCATGCATGCTACGGACTGTCCATTCAAAAGCCTATGACCGACGCCTGAAAGGAAGTCAAGTCTACACGCATTGTATGCCTTACAATGAAATTCCACTGATGGATAGGGTCTTCACTCTGCATCTGACTCACAGATGCAATAGAATTTCTTGCTGTATTTGACGTGGACGAGCCAGCCTCCCAGCTTGCGCTGTGCTGTGGACCTCCCGAACTGGCTGAAACAGAAGGCAGAGAGGATGAAGAAGCGCTGTGAGTATGGGGTGTCCATGGCCAATGAGGATGAACTTATCCAGGAGAAAATATCATCTATGTGCACAAAAAAGTGCAGTTATTACGCCTAAACACATTCATTTAACTTGATACTTACCTTTTATAGAATTCTCAGAAAGTGCTATACAGTGTTCTGGCAGTCCTTTTTACACCCTTTTATGATTCATGACTCATACCTTCCACAATCAATTTTTAGTACATCTGAGTAATACATCTTGTTCTATGGGGTCCTATAAGTGTATTTACATGCACTGGTAAAGATAAATGAAGAGGAACCACTTCATCGATGTTGAATTCTGTCGACAATGCATTTGTCACGAAATTCACTTCATTCACAGCATGTGACATGTGTGACACGCTGTGTTTATTGATGGTTATCTCTACGAGCCGTCGTCATCTACGTCATCCTGCCCCTCATCGTCATCCTCCGGCTCTGTCAATTTAGGCTTAGTGGGACGTTTTGGCTTCTTTGGTAAGTCCTTCACCTTTACCCCAGCTGCTCGCAGAGTCTGACATCCTGTTGTCCACTCAGTGACTGTGTGCTCATACTCCTCAAGCATTGCCTTCCAGCGCTCTTCAAGGTTTGCCTTTTCAACTCATCTTTGACTGATTCTTCATTCAGTGAACGTGCCCTCTCTGTAGCCAAGGGCTTTGACCAATGAGTCTGAAGCTCATCATGATATCTGTCCAGAAACCTGCCAACCCAAGACTCTCCAACAGGTTCTCCTGGTTCAACCTGCCCTGCTATGATTGCGTTTGCATGAAGTGTGATGTTGTGTGGAGTAAGAGGGATGCTGCGATCAGCAGATGCAATGATAAAATCAATGAGAACGCGCTCTTCTGGATAGGATAATTTGCACTTTGATGCATTAAATGCACTCATTGTCATTTTCCCATTTGCTAGATTACCCAGGGTCCTGTAGCAGATGTCATGTGTTGCAGCAATGGGTTGAAGACTGCGTCGCTGTTTTACAGGTTTTTCCTGCTCATGCCTGTACTCGTGAAGGGCTTCCTGATATTTCAAATTTTCAGCTCTACGACGTGCCTGACATTTTACCTGTTCAGAAAGTGCGGGCCCAACCATTTTGACCAGTCAAAAGAGGCAAGAGGGGCCCAAGAAGCAGGAAGACTGATTGCCAGTGTGGCAGGATGCTGTGTACTGTCACGCTCTGTTGGCATCAATCATCTTCTGATTTTTTCCTCCCTCAGTTTTTGCCTGATTCCCTTCATTTCTTCACTAGATTCTGCTATATATATGTACACATTCAGGCCAATTTTTAACAAAATGAGTTGTATGCAGGAATGTGTCCAATTAAGGGAGATAAAAAGGATGAACTTTTCAAATTCCACTTTTTTGCTATATATGACACTCCCATGCTTCACCCACTCTCCCGAAAATTATGAGAATTATTTTCAAGATTGATATCATGTCTATATGTGTAACTACAAAGTGATTAAGTGTTTGGATGAGAATTGAAGGAGTAAAGGCCAGGTGTGAAAAGGACCAGGGGTGTGAAAAGGACTGCCAAATCACTGTAGTCCGGTCAGGATAGAATGACACAACTCTCTAGGGATGACAAACAGACTTAAAAACAAAAGGGGTGTTCATGATGAGTATATCATATTATACCCATTTGAATGGTGTTTATTGCTATTGTTTGGCTGTGATGATGGTGACGAAGTGGGATGAGAGAGAAATTATTTAAAGTGGAGATTACTTACCATGTAGCAGAGCTTCAATTATAACAAAAATTGAGCAGGTTATAAGATAGGGCTCATGCACATTTGACCCCATCGCGTGGTCAAAGGGTGACAAAGGGTGACAAATGACCATTTTTCTAATTACTGCTTCAAACAAACCTTCTGTGACAAAAGGAAACCTAAAGTTGATGTAAAATTGTAATTCAAAGAGGGTTTAGGTTTCCAATCACTCAATTTCGAGGGAGGAAAGAAGTTATTAGAGCTGGATCAATTTTAAACCAATTTAGGCTTGAATATTGGCAATAACATGGTCACATTTGGTCACAGTCCACGTGATGGGGTCTTTTTCTTTTTTTTTTAATACATTTATATACCGCGTTGCATAACTAAGATACATAGCGGTTGGGAGAAAAGTACCCTAATGGTAGGTGGGGGCGGCAAGATGTGTATGTAGCTGGTTGGTATGGGCGAGAGGGTTGAATGTAGGGTGGGGCGTGATGGGGTCGAATGTGCATGAGCCCTATCTTATGTGGGACGACAACACGGGAGTCTCGCAACTTCTATGGCTCGCAGACTCCAACACTCCCCCTCGAGCCTTAGAAGCTCATACCACTATTCGACCATAGGTCGACCAGTCTCATTCCAATTGAACGACCAGGGAGCTATCTAGGTCATGTTTGGTGAGTGTCGCTCTCAGCAGCCTGCCCAGGGCCTCCTCCCCACCTCTGAAACTCTTCTGCAATGCATTACAGCTCCTCTAGTCACAGCATTTCCTCCAGCAGAGATTTCCTATCCCCCCAGTTCACGATACACCTGTCAGGCCACCATCCTCAGGCCCGACAACTCTGGAACATATCTTCGGCACCTCAGTCAGCCAGGTCATCGCAGCGTTATTTGGAGCATATTATTATGTGCAAGGGATTACGTCAAACGACGCGTGAGGTGAGGACAATTGACAGTGTGCAATTTGAAAACTGCTGACCTTATGCAGCTTCACGCAGTGGCATCAGGTGACGATTCTGACAAAACATTGTCCAGCCAGGGTAACTGGTGGCTCTCCGGGATGTGCTCGCATTAAGACTCCACCACCTTTGCGGGTGGGGCCCATAACCTGTTGAATATTTTAGGAGTCTCAATGTATAAGGGCAAAGCACACTACTGTATAACACTGACTACATGACCGTTATACATATACCCAAATCCCTAATTCAATCTCAGAATCAAACATCTGAGACAACACAGGAGTCTCGTAGCTTCTATGGCTCGCAGACTCCAACACACCTCAATGAACTCCAGGTGCTGTGCACTAAAACCTATCCATTGCTATGTTTATCTAATAGTGTGCTTCTTATTTATTATAGATTGGCATGGGGTTTCCTCGACCTATGGTTCACCTTCAATGCAAGCTTTACTGCTGGAGGTGAAGAGGAGTCGTGTTAATTAAAGACGTTTAAGTATCTCAGCAAATAAACGTTCACTATATTATACAGTGGGTCAAAAAACTGCCCCAATGTTTGTGCATTTTAGAAAGATTGATATTGTGTGAAGGAATGACATCAGCAAAATTTCTGAAAAATTCACATGATATACTAGAACATGTTGGCTATCTACCAACTTAAGAAATCATGTGATTCCAATCAAAACTCATCGCTCAATAAATCAAACAGAATAATCACTCATTGAGGCAGTTTTTTGGCCTGACAAATCGACAATTGTAGAACCAGTTTTGCTCAACATAACGTGATATCCATCCTTAAAAAGCTGCACGGGATTAAGGAGTCGCACTTTAACTTTGGGAGTCCATTCGACATTGGGAATTTCGCCTATAAACTCCAGACCATGTTCTGTAACTTTGAAACATAATGTTCCAATACCTCTGGCATAAATATAAGCGCCATTTGCCGTTTGAATTTTCTTCGGATTTTTGTATGCCATAAAATCGTGTAAGTCATACATACTCGGCACATAATGTCCTGATGCTGCAGAATCCAGGAAATATTTATGTGGCACACTCTCCTTGCTTAAGAAAAATGTGGATTCAATGGCGGTAAACATTCCCCTACTTGCGACTGAGGGAGATGGCGTATTTCCAGATGAGTCGTTACTTCTATTTTGGTTCTTCCAATTTTCAGATCACTGAGCATATCTCTGCTTTCTTTTAGGACAATCGCTTGCCCAATGCGACAAATCCCCACATTCGAAACAACCAGATTGTGGAGTACTCCTCCTGATCTGAGTTCCTCGTGGAATGGTGGCACGACCACAACCCCTATTATGAAATGCTCCTCGCTGCGTACTGATTCCCCTCTGGGGGCGAAATGTGGAACCTTCACCCCTCTGGGCACGAAATGCAGAACCTTTGCCATAGCCTGGACGTATTTCTTTTCGAATCTCAACTTGACGCAGTTTATTGACTACTTCTTCGACAGTATCAACATCATAATCGATTGTCATTGACATTATATCGAAATCCTCAGGTAGTGTACTCATGAATAGGCTGAGGTAATCAGCATTTGTGATGGCATGACCAGCCTCCAACAATTTAAGTCTGATGGAGTCCATTTGGGATTTATATTCGATAATTCCTGTACCGTCGTAACACATGCGAACGAGTTCGGAAAGTAGCATCGCACGACTATTGGCCAATCGTGTTCCGTAAGTCATCTCCAAATTTTCCCATGCATTGACCGGATTACTATCCACCATTATAGCCACCCTGGGCTCGTCTTCAACGCGGAGCATTATCTCGCTGTAGGCCCTCTTCTTTCGAAGTTCCCAGGCCTCTTCGATCTCAAGTTCCTCCATTGTCGGAACCTTCGCATCTACGTGTATAGGATCCACCAGTTCTCCAGTTACGACCTTCCATTGATTCAAAGACTCCAGCACGGTTTTCATACTCGCGCTCCAAGTAAAATAATTGTCTTTGCGTAACTTCGGAAAAACTTGGTAAGCACTCCCAGTGCTTATTTCATAATTCTTAATTTTGTCCAGGGTAATCATTTCAGTGATTAATTAGGATGGCTTGTTAATTGTTTGCTATCAATATAAAGAGCCGGGGCCCATAACCTAAAGACGTTTAAGTATCTCAGCGAATAAATGTTCGCTATATTATACAATACCTAAAGACGTTTAAGTACTATATACATAGATAAGTTTTGTTTCGTGATGATGCAATAAACATATCACTTACTCTCAGCGAATAAACGTTCGCTGAGAGATTCCCTAGCTATACTACACATATATAAGAGTACATTTGAGAGGAGATTGAACATATGACGCATTGCGTCTTTTCGAGACATTTTGTCTCACCTTTTTCATACGCGCGTTTACTTCTGCAATACTCGTTATACCTAATATTAATATATTCCCTACTCACGTAGTTCTTCGCAGCTCACCAATTCCACAAGGAATACGGAGGGCCCCGCCACATCCACACCCGCGTCATCCAGGCCATCACGGGCCATGGATTCGTTGGCACATACTACCACCTATTTCTCCCTGACCTCCCCTCATCCTGCCCCTGTGGCACATCAGACATTCAGTTCCGCCTTCACATACTATCTGAGTGCCCCCTCTACGAGGAACACCGCCACCTCCTACTCGCCACCTCTCAGGACCTGTCCCCCTCCGCCATCCTCAGAACCCACAAAGGGCTCACTGCCCTAGCAAAGTTCATCGACGCCTCCAACGCCTTTGGCAAGTCGTAGCCCCCTTGGTTTTTATCTCTCCCTCTCCTTCTTTCCCCCTCCCTACAATTGACCTTCATACCCACACCTACCCAGCATCTACTTACATTTCTCTACCTACCATTTTGGCCCCTGTTCCCAACCGCTATGTACCTTAGTTGTGCGACGCGGTATATAAATGTATTTATAAAAATAAAAATAAAAATGATTGAGGCACGTAATCTATGTCTTTGACAATGCTCAGTCTTTGACTGTGTGCATCTGTAGACATTTTGATTGATCTGGTTTTTCACGGTCTAGACCTGCGTGAACATCCTTCGTACCTTTTTGTATGTATATACTTACATAACTTATGCATGCTGATGAGTCCTGAACTTCTACCTTAGACCTGTACTTCAGTGCTCTTACATATCAAATATACATTATTTGCCATTTTCTTCTTACTCCGGCTTGGAGCCCTTGAAATCAATATGTTGCCTTAAATTACATGAATTGCACTTGCAGTAAAAAATTTCAAGTGCATTTCAAGTGCGAAATGCTGGCTTATTCACCTTACTTACCTTAAATATGATTAAGTGCAATAAGGGAGATCAAGTACCAAAACAATTTTCCTGATGAACCTTCTTCCCTGTAGATATATAATCCCCAGTAATTTACTCATAGATACAAGCCAAGTTATATTCTAATATATACTGTGCAATACTAAGTACTCTATTCGCTGAGCAATATCCAAAGGAAACCAGTTGCCGAGAGGGCCGACGGAGGACGACAAGCCAGGGAACGAAACCGAGACACGGTCTGTGGCTGGATAAAGCTGTGTAGTTACTCTCAGTGTGAACTTGTAAACGTTCGAGCGCTGGGGACGATTGTGGAGGAAGGTTGCGAAGTGGTTCACTTTGCAACCTTGCTCCACAATCATCCAACCATCGAACGTTTACGAATTCGCACTGAGATGTTTCAACTTCGTTCCCTAATACTTGGCTTACCGTCCTCCGTAGGCCCTCTCGGCGACTGGTTTCCCTTGGATGTTGCTCAGTAAACAGATTACTTGGAATGTTCGATAACAGTGAAATGCCTACTCACCATCCAAGCAATGACTTTATTTCGTGTCTTCAATGTCCTTGACATGAACTTGAAGATATTGAACACGTTGTTGATGCTGTCCCACAAATCCCACAACTTCATATTCATTACGGATCATGGGACCGTTTTGAAGCAGTATGTCTACTTTGAGGTTCGTCGTCCATGGAAGTGATCTATCTAAAATAGAATATGTCATCAGTCAAATAATGGAACATGAATGCCTCGTGTACATTGACTCTTTCACCCGGGAGCAATGGAACTTGTTGCTCAAGCGGGCCGCCCTCAGAGAGAGCTACAAGGTCCAGCTACCCTGTGTCACTGTCCGGAACGTAGAGGAATCTAAAGGTTTCTACATTAAGAACCTCTGACTAGCTGCTCAACTTTATCATCATACATATCTATACCTACCTGAAAGCATGCAAGTAAGTTTGTCGAGAGCAATAAACTAGATTTTGACGCAATTCTTGACTCTTGAGCAGCTGAGTCGCGTGTTCTTTCATGGTTCCCATTACAATTAAAACGGGGCTGCCCCTTGTGAGGCCTCAGTCTTCGATTTTCTCTTCGCTGGCACAGAACACTACGTCAGTCGTGAGTTGTGACTAACTCAGGTTAGCAGGATCACGGGGGTCATATTATACCTAGATCTAGAGAGCAGATTTCGAGCTTGGAACCGATAGTCCCTGTTTACTTGTTAGTCTATGAATATTTGTGTGTGTATTCACAAAATATGATCTTATCGAGTGCACGAACTCACTTTCAAAATGGCACAGCCGATGACTTGGTTATGGATCTTTTAAGGATCCAAAAGTTCGTTGGATTCTAAACCCGCTAATCACATGTTGGATCCTTAACCGACTTTAAATCGGTTAAGGATCTGATGAGTGATTGGCCGAGTTTATATAAAATAAGCCCGTACTGAGGATCCTAAAAAAAGTTTGGAGCAAGGGCTTTTCCCGGTGATTTGAATCACGAATAGCTTTTTCCAGTTTTTCTGTTATTACTCAGTGGACTATACAATATTGAAGGAGTTTATATTTAATGATATGGTTGATGCTTAAAGAATCCTATGTACACCTGATCACCCTCCCCTACCTTTGGATCCTTAACCAATTTTAAATCTTATAAGGATCCAATAGAGATTATTGGAGTTTATATAAGATAAGGCTCTACTATGGATCTGTTAGAATTGGTGATGGAAACACCCTTTTACTAGGGGCGGTTCGTCCATTTCTTCACTTTTTCATATGAAGATGCTAATTGTGGACCATGCATTATGAGGTTGATGCATTCCAGAACCAGTGTGTTAAAAGTGTAGATAATGAATGGCCAGACTGGGGATTGAACCCAGGGCTTCTGCATATATAGCAGGGGTGTTAACCATTACACCACCTGACCCTGGGAAGCACTGCTAGCATTACTCAAACTAACACAGTGTACACCTAAACTAACACCAAACCTATCATGTCAGAAGGTGATTCACTAACTGACACATTGATTGACAAATAAGTACTATCATTACAAGTCTATTACCCACTTGTAGATTGTGTATTACAATAAGTCAACTCAAACTATTTTTAATAGGATCCTAAAATCATTTGGAGAGAGGGCTTTTCCTGGTGTGATGAGAGACAATGATAAGGCCACTGAGATCACAGGCCTTCCACCCGATTATGGTCAGTCACTTCTTGATGTCATCCACATTCGGTGCGACCCTCGACGAATCGAATTATGGTAATGGAATGCTTCTAAATCTCATCTGGTGAGGACCAAGTGGAATCCCTTTCCGAGTTGTCGCCTCATGTCATTTGGTAATGACATAAATTGGAAAATCTATTCGTGATTCAAATGGCCCTTCAAGAACACGAGAAACCTAACGTGTGAGTGCGGAATGGTTTCTTAAACTAGGTGACAATAATAATCCACCACCCTTCAGGTCAGATCTAGATGGGTGGGCACAGATTTGACGTCCTGTGGAATCCGAACTATTTTTAAGGTTATTGTTGTAAAATAATGGGATTTGTGGAAAGAGACAGCTCATTGTTCGATCCCATAATGAGCAGTAATTGTGATTCATTTTATTTTGATCTAGATCTGTTGTTTGCGACGGCCAGTTTCTTCATTGTTATCGGACGTATATAAGGCCAGCACAAACTCGGATTCACATCAGACTCATACTTCCCTATTCCCTCGCCACCTCTAGGCAATCTACTTCCTCAGTGGAGTCGTCTTACAGCCGATGACACAAATAGGAGGAGGACACAAAGGTATCCGGTATGCTATTTTGATGGTGAGTTCGTGCACTTAAGATGATACATTGTGAATACATACAGAATTACACTCAGTATTCATAGACTAGCAAGTAATCAGGGACTATCGGCAACGAGCTCGAAATCTGCTCTCTAGATCTAGGTATAATCTAACCCCCGTGATCCTGCTAACCCCAGTTAGTCACAACTCACGACTGACGTAGAGTGCTGCGCCAAAGAAGGCCAATATGTATGTTGCCAGATAACCATAAAGTCAAAGTTGTCAGGTCTTGGCACATAACCATTTTCTGTGGAAGTATCATCTGGAAATTCCTAGAGCTAACTTTTAACTTATTACTGAAATGTTTAGATGTTGTTTCCACAGAGAATGACTATTTCCACACTTCAAGCGAAGAGAGCCACTTGGGTTGTGGATTCAATAGCGTTACAGCGTGAAATAGTTTTACAAGTGCCCCAGTACTGCTCAACCAACTCGTCAATTAATTTGAGTGTCCGAGTTCTCGCAACTAGATGAGATTTAGAAGCATTAAATTACCATAATTCGATTTGTCGAGGGTCACACCGAATGTGGATAACGTCGAGATGAACTGGTGTAGCAGCGGCCACCGCTTTATCAGCAGTCCATCTTGACATTATCCACATTCGGTGCGACTATCGACGAATTGAATTATGGTAATGGAATGCTTCTAAATCTCATCTCGTTGCGAGAACTCGGACACTCAAATTAATTGGATAACGTCGAAATGGATTGCTGAAGAAGCGGTGGAAGGCCTTTGATGTCAGTGCAACATCAAAGGCCTTCCACCGCTACTTCAATTCTGAACTCACATGTCAGGTTTCTCGTGTTCTTGAAGGGCCATTTGAATCACGAATAGATTTTTCCAATTTATGTTATTACCGAGTGACAGGAGGCGACAACTCAGAAGGGGATTCCACTTGGTCCCCACAACTACTAGAAAATATAACCAGTGAAGGATTTCCGCAATGCGATATTCAACCATGACGGGAAGAAAAAATTAACCGGCTCAACATGTAGTTTCAGTCAATACGACACTTTACAATTTAGATGCACTGTTCCATTTTCCTGACGATGGAATGTCATCACCCAGCGACACGGACCATATCACCATGCCGTCACTGTAGCCTGTAGACAAATCTCAGCTAATATTTTCAGAATATTATATCATGGATGATAATGACAGACTATGTCTGATTAAACGCCGTCACCCTCGCAGCCTTCGATAAAGAATCATAAACGCTTGGTCTTCTGAGACATGCTATAGGTACAATGCTTTGATTTGCTCTTTCCACCCTCTTTCAGGCTCATTGTACTATAATTAGAGCGAGTAGGCCACAATTAGTCTTTATTTCCCACTCCCCATTATAAAACATGACGATGTGGCTTTTCTTGTAAGACGGCCAACGCTTGAAAGTTTTCCTGGTGACAAAATTGTGTAGGAAATATAATAATCTGCCAAATTTTATCAGCATTTGAGTTGGAGTGAGTTGTTTTAAATATACATTTCATAAGTATTTCTTTACTGAACTTGACAACACCCTGGTCAAATTATAATTTCATATAATCCTTGAGACAGAGCTTTATCAGTAAAATGGTTTTCAGCGCTCGTCCGGGAGCCTGACGGATCAAAAACCAATTTACTGGTGTTTAACGAAGTGGAACACGCGTCAGTAGGTTTTGTTGGGATACAAAGCTATAACAACAATACTCAGTCGGTTACAATGTAAATGGGAGCTGAGGGAAAACTTTCTAACTCAGACTTACAGCATATAATGCTTTTGACGTCGTATACACAAATGTGCGGAGGTTGTGGACCGTAGTGACCAAACTGACACGTCACGCTGTATTCCAACAGAGTTTAAGCCTGTTTTAGTTTCACATTGAGGCATTCTAGAGCTCTGTTGCCAAAGGTAAACTCTGTTGGAATACGAGCGTTACATAAGTTCGTAACACATATTCCTTTTGTTCTTTGTTCTTTGCTTCTTTACTCCCATTGTTCAATCCCTTTTTGTTGCCCCATTTGAGATTCTATTGTTTAGCAGACATATATAAGTAGCCTAGTGTTCATGTATCTACTCATTCGTTTGCCTAATCTTACTACAAGATATACGCACAAACGGAATTTATACACTGCTCTTATAGTTCATTCGGAGCTTCTATATTTTATTTCAACAAACTCTGCTTTAACGATAGCATAAATGCTTCTACCCTATTGTGAGGAGTCGTAGTCGTTTCCGACATAGGCGCCAGTTTCATTGTTCCACATTTCAGATTTTTCAGGCTCCTCCCGTTGATATTATTCATGTAAGCGTGGCGACCCAGACTTCCAGACTTACAACAAGGACCTTACTCGCCCGTGCTCGAGGAATACACGCTGGTCCTATCAATATCTAGACTGAGGAAAACGTTAGGCTGCCTTGACAACAGCCTTTGAATTCATTTGCTTATACTGCCGGGAACATCCATCGCCTTGCTTGAAGGTGCGCCATGCTGACTCCAAATATGGTTGAATCAATAAGGCACACAGGCACTGCACAGCCCGTACAAAGATCCACAGACCCTTGTGAGACTTGCAGCTATGTGCAGTGCTTTTCGCACTACTCCCTATTATTTTGGAATTGCGTTAATATTCATTTTTCACAACGGCAGCTGCAGTCTGCGTCACACAACGGCAGCAGTCCGCGTCATACAACGGCAGCAGCAGTCCGCGTCACACAACGGCAGCTACAGCCCGCGTCAGCAGTCTGCGTCACACAACGGCAGGTTCACACAACGGCAGCCGCAGTCTGCGTCACACAACGGCAGCTGTATAATCATGAACTGATCGCATTGATTCCTACTGGAACACAATTTAAACCATCACTTGGAAAGCCTCCAGCCAAAATGTATATAAATAAGGGCTCGACAGTCATGTAGGCATTATTCACACCACAAGATGCCAATCATAAGCAACTTACTCGCCAAAGGCTTTTCGAATAGCACACTCTCTCATACCATATGTCCACCTCCGTCGCAATTCGACCCTGAGAGAGATATGCCAGATCTCAGCGGTAAAGTAAGGTTCCCAAATATCGTTGATCTCAAGTTGTTTGCAAATCTCTCATTGTATCCACTTCCTAAAGGTTACACTCGTAACAGGTGGAAATTCCGGGATAGGTTACCATACAGTCCGCCACCTACTTTTGAAAAACGCCAAAGTTTATCTCGCCGCCCGGTCTGTCTCCAAAGCTGCCGAAGCCATCGCAAAGCTGAAGGAGGACACTGGGAAGGAGGCTATAATGTTGAAACTTGACTTGGGAGATCTACCTAGTATCAAAAAGGCAGCTGCGGAGTTTCTTCAGAAAGAAGAGGGGTTGGATATTCTGTTCAACAATGCGTAAGTAAAATGGGATTTCCCCCGAGGTATTGGTTTGACGGCTCGTCTTTCCAGGGGTGTGATGGTACCACCACTGGATCAGCTCACCAGCCAAGGATATGACCTTCGTACGTGATACACTGCTACAGTTTCATAGCTGAGAGGCTAATGCACCCTCCAGAATTTGGTGCGAATTAATAATGCTCCCCAACAAGCCAAGAAACTAATATCAAATACATCAGGCACTAATGTCTTAGGGCACTATTATTTTACGGTAATTGTCCAGTTTATTCAATACGAGCACCCACTCATAATATACATCCACATTATACCATGGTAGATGCTGCTCTTCCCCGCCCTCCAACGTTCCACCGCTTCCCGCGGTATTAGAGCTCGAGTGATCAATACATCCTCGTCAGCGCACGAATTCGCACCTGGAAACGGTCTTGATTGGTCTGTCGTAAAAGGGGGACTCGAACGGGACGCTACAATCGCTAAGTGGGGGGCGTCGAGGATCCCTGGAAAAGGTGCTAATTGGCAACTTTACGGGATCAGCAAGATGGTGCGACATTTGAATTAACCCGTTGTCCTCTATTTCCTTTCAAGCCGCTAATTTTGAACTAAAGGGGAATGTACTCTTTACGCACATTTTGAATAGATATCATGGAGATGACGTTATTTCTATTACGCTTCATCCCGGAGTTATTCGGACGGATCTTGCGAGGTACGTGTGGTATTCATATTAACCATTTTCACACTCACATGGCCTTGACAGGCATGGTACATCCATGGAACAATACTTAGCAGAGAAGATGTTGTATCCTATTGAGTGCGTTCTGTGCCCGTTCCATTTCTCACATTATCGACTCACTTTTCAATGCCCAGGCTTGGACCGCTAAGTCAACTTTGGGCAGGGACAATGCCCGAGGCAGAAGAAACGGCCGTCGGAGCTGTACGTCCTTTTTTCCCGTTCCGCGTCATATAATACAAATTGTTGATTGGCTGGCACCTTAGTACCTCATTCCATGGGCCCGAATTGGCAAAGCCGACCCGCGTGCCGCGAACGAGGCCACGCAAGATGAGCTCAAGGGGTATCTGGAAGAACAAGTTAGGGTTTTCGAGACGTCTACTTCATAGTAAATCCCTTAAGATGCTTACTAGCCTCTCAGTCGGGACATGTGATTTCTTTTCTTGCATTACACCTTTTGATGAAGTTCCACAGTGTATATTTATCTCACGTATACCATGCCCATTATTTATTAATCAACTACAGTTTTCTATTTACTTCGAGCTCCTTTGTTGTTTAATTATTCTGAGGCTTTCCCTGGAATCAAATATCTTTTAGACCTCCACCTGTCACTTCTAATTTGTCAAGACAGGCCCACTGGAATTTCTTATTTAACCACTGGGAGCAAGTGACGTCCATTATTTATGCTTCCGTCATAGGACTCATTTGCAATTGCAATTGCAATGAACTAGATCTTTCTTACAATAATGATCTGCGTGCTGTGATATTAGTAGTGCCACACCGGTTCTGTATACTTCGGGGGACTGTAAGTCTCGCTATTCCGCACTTGACTGGAACACAAATGCACGGGAGATATACAGTGTGAATAGGGCTAATATCCATTGAATTGAAAATTCATGAGCAGAGGTGGAATCAGAACGGTACTACACTAATCTATGCCCCATCATGTAACTCGTCCCCGTCGCACGGCTTCAATCCAAAAATCTGATCGAGTATGGTGTGGACTTTTCGATCTATCATTGCACGGCGGAAGAATACATAAAATCAATCATAGCGATAAGACATGCCAGTGTCGAAGGGTGAAACTCACGTTTGACATAGTTCTCTGTCGAGGGAAGCTCCGTCAGGTAAACCAAGCATTCTCCATAGATAGTTTGACACCATTCGCTGCGCTGACCGGTCCTCATAACTTCACTTCTTATTCTTTCCCTGGCACGGGAAATATTGAGAATATCAGACAGCTCAAGAGTGATCCCCTCATCATCTGTCAACGGTTCACTCCGCAAAGAGATTTCGACAAGTCCCTCCCGTACCCAATCTGGTAATTCTGCAGATCGTCCAATAGATATCTTGGTGAAAGGCGAGGCACAGGCTCGCAACCGTGTGGATGATTCGGCCAGGAGATCAGACATTTGCCATTGTCGGGCAAAGTGAAATATTGGCTTCCACTCTGCTTCGGTCCATCGTTCGGCGCATTTAGGGTAACCGGATATAGTTCTGTATAGAAAAATGGGAAGGGGGTGATGGGTGAGCTCCGGGGAGGAGCAAAGTTAAAAAAAACGCACAGTGGATACAAAATCTCGAGAATATGGAGGAAATCAGTCTCTGACATGTCATTCACAGTAATAGGGTCATCATCGGAACTTCCGTTTTGTGCTGTATCTTCCGGGGTGGGAAGTTGGCAAAGTTGGGAAAAGTAGGCCGAGTCCTTTGTGAACATGTGTCGCGGCACTTTGAAAAGCGTTTCTTCGACCTGGAAAGTCCTCGACAACGGTTGTGAATGGCTGAAAAAGCGATGAACGAAATACCTGGAATATGATCCCGTCGTCGAGATAATATTCGGCATGTCGGACCGGTTTCAAGTCTGCAACTGGGGATGCGGGGGATGGAGGTACCAGGGGAAGGGACCCAAGGTACTCAACTGTCGTGAGATTTCAGTATGCTACACTGGACATAAGTTCAAGTCCGACCTGGAGATCCAAGACTATCAAAGGACCTCCGACCGGGAATTGGAATTATGGGAACGCAGGGGGGGGTTTTTTGAGAAGGAGGGGGTGACCAGATCGACGGCATTTCCTGTGGAGAGAAAACTGGGCTTCTCTCAATGCTTGGAGGCGGACGATAGGCTGCGCGATTTCGTGGCATTGCAGCTGACACCGGAAAGGGGACTGGGGTGGATGCTGAAAGAGGGGAAGAGACAGCGGTACACGAGTCCGTCCGTGGTATTTTTACGAAGCCATGCCTTGAGGTAGAATGCAGGCACGGCTAGTGATTCGATTCGGTGACCAAGGCTAAATTATTAATCAATAGCAGCCAGCTCCCGTTTATGGCATATACTTTTAGAAGGTGTGATAAAGGAATTACGCAGGAAGAAGGGAATCGAGCCGTCAGAAAATTGTATATAACACAGAACTGCCCCAGGGGTTGTAAATAAAGTGTGCATGTGGTGGCGGCGAGTCCGTGACAACTGACATCACGACATACGCTAGGGAGGCAGAAGATGCGGAGGCACCGTATACAAACGGCGAGGTTTGTGAGTATATTATTAAAGTGTTCGATTTAGCACCTGTCCACAAGTACTCGATACCTCGAAGCTCGGCACACTAACCCTAACCCTTGTAATACGTAATGGCGATTCAAGGGTGGTTCGGATTGATTCGACAGTATCTCACGTGTATAAACATCGCCATGGTAGAGTATCTGCAAGGTGGTGAGGGAACTACCAAGCGGTCCATCTATAGTGGCGACGTTAAGGTGGTTGATAAATTATATCACCACGGAGGCCGATATAGGAGTCCGACATTATACGTATGTAGGCCTCGTCTAATAGCTGACACAATCTGTTGCTCATAGGAAAAAGAACTTGGAAATGTTGAGTAAGGTTTAATATGCCGTCAGACATCTCTTTCTGATTTTTTTTACTCCTAAGATGCCGTGGCAATTAGGTAAGGGAAAAAAATATAAGGGAACAATATGGAACCTACATGTATCCATAATAGCTCTTATCCATGACTTTGGCTCTGTCTACCATGCAGTCATCTGAGTTCGGTCACTTCTGGTGCCAGTCTATATCTGTGTCTGAGTGGTGGTTTATTCGTCCACTAGGGTCACTATTTTGTGCTCCAATCCCCCCCTCTATTTTATCATTCTAACAAATTCATTGCCACCCACCTGTCCAGCCGCACTGTTACATTCTTATCGCAATACTCATTCTTTCAAGGTTACGGCATGAATGAAGTAAAGTATGTTAAATTTTTGGTTGTTTGGCCGTAATCTCATTCGATGGACACCTGTGGGTCCTCAGTAAAGTAGCTGAGTAACCTAACTATACCAGCGTATAGGTACCTCCTCCTGCGTCAACAAAGCAAGCTGTCTCTGTTAGTATGCTGTTACATATATGCAACATTCTACATCTGATCTATGATAGGATCCTACTGAGTACCTGGAGAATGATAGATGCGATTCAGAACGTCACATTAGTTAGGACCATCTGAATCCTCTACTTATTTACTTAATGTTGATCTTAACAAACCAGCCGATAGAACTTCTGGATCAAATTATTTTTCATGTAGAATCTCCTCCAGATTTATTGTCGTTTGCGCTTACTTGCCACATACTCCATGACATCATTGTGCCTAATCACATACAGTTTCGCCGCGTTTCTTGCCGTTCCAAGGAGACTGAGGTATGGGAGAAGCTATGCCACTATCCCCACTTGACAGCTCGTATCCGAAGAGTGGATTTGAGTAATGAAATGCACAATTTCCCCTGTTTCCACCTCCCTTCTACGAAGGCACAAGATCAAACAAAGTCATTGTCAGCACAAGATCTCGATATACCCCCGCTGATCCGTGCCATGCGTACTATGATCTCCGTGGAACAATTCTCGTGGTCCTATGACGGAGAAACTGGTGTTGATATCGCGGTACTCGCAAAGGCGCTGCGAGATTTTTGCCCGCGCCTGCGGGGGTTATCTCTAACTTCATGGAGCAGTGACGATCTCATTTCCGTGTGGTTTCATGCGATGAATTCTGACGTATGTATTCTCTTCATATGAGGAACATGTGTGAAAATAACTCCCTGTCAGCAACTCTCAAATCTCACCCAGATCTCCATCTGCACGAGTCATCTCACCGTGATTGCTGATGGAACTATAATAGAATCAGTTTTTGGCATGTTTACAAACAATTTTATTCGATTAAAGGATTTAAGACTATCAGTTACCAACTGGGACGTACTTCACCCTATACTCGAACTGTCATATCTGCCAACTCTACAAAGGTTATGCATCGTTTTCGCACAAAGTGTTGCGGCCCCACATAAAGATTTTGTCTGCTTCATTCAAAATCATGGATCTATTGAAGCCCTTTCCCTTGGTTTTTCAGCCGAATTACCGTTGTGGATGCCTAAACTGCGCAAGTTAGAAATGCGTCCAGGGTATATCCCTCCGCAGATTGCGATTAATATCAACTGTCTAGAATTAACGCATGCCGTAAAAGATCTTACATTCCTTAGTAACATGCCGCAGCTTCGATACTTGACTCTCGTAGGGATGGATGCTGTCTCCCACGTGGCACGCTACGCACCACACATAGAACGTTTATCTCTGGGGCATGGATGGATTGCTCTAGGGGTGTGTAATATTAAAGATATAATCGTATTAAAGGCTCACGCTCGCCTTCAGAAATGTTTTGACGTTTTCATAGAACATCTTACCAACCTCTCGCGTCTCACCCATCTCTGTAGTTTTTACGTCAATCCTCGGGAGAGTGCAGCCATTAAAATACGCATGGCAGAGTTGCCACTGTTGACTTATTTGAGGATTCTATCCAATATATGGGGCGAGACTGACGATGGAGGAGAAGATGGATGGCTGATGGTCAAGAGGGATGAAAGTGGGAAATATTTGGACTGTGTTTCTCCGCCGTCGTTGCGGAATGTGTCGCAAAAAGGATGGGGTGGGCATTTTTATTCCCTCGGGTACTGACATCGTTGGGAAAAGACATGTGTCCTTTTCGTTTATTTTCATTTGTCTACTTTATTTTACCCTTGCATCACGTTCAATTTATGGAAAACGCAGTTACAATGAAATGTTATGTAACTATAATCATTAATTTCTGCTCTGTACTTACTTCCCATATCCACTTACCATTACCAGTACTGTTCCCCGGAGTAGGATCGTGCAAAGTCAATATGATGCCATGGCACTTGTGTATTTGCGATAAATCATAGGAACTCGAAGTTTTAAAGTACTACCGGAAACTTGAATAGGCACTGCAGGATGCATCACAAGGCTAATCGTATATAATCTTCATTTAGTTTTTCCAATCGGTCCCATCCGATGTCTTGTCATCTACACTGGACAAAGCGGGCTCTAGGTGTTGTGAGTGCCGGTATTGGGGATTGATCATAACATCTGTGTGAGTCGTGACATGGACGCCAAGCATCTGTATGGCGAACATCAATTCCAATTGACAATATCTCAGGTTAAGAGGGACCTACTTTGGTATTGTCTTGTCTTCTTGCGAAGGAAGAAAGTGAAATGCCTTGTGCGTTGTTGAAATTGTCTTCGAAATTACGACGGTTATTTAATCTGAATCGGTAGGAAGTGTGTAACTCATCATTTATTCCATGAATTATTTTTGAAGTTGGAGACTCACGTCGCAAGCAAAGTATTTGCGTAGAATTTCGCAAGCATGATAGTGCAGAAAACGTCGATGAGTGTTTTATCAAAGGCGGTGAACTGGAATGTTGCGAACAAGGTCAGATCAATAATGTGGGCGACAAGGAAGAAAACCCTCACAAACACGATGTCAAGGATGGCCCACAAACTATTTATGTTAAATACGATCGGCACTCCTTTCAACGGGTATACGAAGAAGAGACGGACCTGGTGAGAATCCCAGTGTTGATTGTCCATGTAATAAGTCTCGTGATGAGATTGTTTGTCCGGGAAATGCCAGTGCGCGATCTCCAAAGCGAACGCACAGTGGCCGCGCTGACTAGAATATCACAAAGCGCAGCCGATCCTAGCCATGTATCTACTGCCCACTAGGAAGCGTAGTTGAGATGCAAAGAGCAAACAAAATATTTGATTTGTGACGAACTGTATATTTAGAGAATTGTGTATACTCTGTTGAGACGAATCTTGGCTGGATGTTAGGAAACGATTTTTGAAGAAAATGCAAGAGTAAGCGCACGCAAATGCTGCGGAAGCTAAATTTGAGTAGGAATGTTGATATCATTGGTCAATGTATAAGTATAATAAGTTAAGAACATCAAGACGTACCACACCCGAACGCTGCATTACTTATGGGAGGTCAATTCGACAGGAAAAGGAACAAGACGCCTCACCAATCTGAACCAACGCGAGCACTAAAATGAAAGCGGACACTAAGGTGTTGAATCTACCTTTGTCCACTGCGGCAAGAGGTTAGGAGAGTAATCGCGCAAACAAAACAATACCTACGCATCCAGCATCGGTGAATGAGAAATACTTGGGAAATGCAAGCCACGATTGTCTTGTGAAACAAAATACATTAACATCTTTCCGAAAGATGTAACAGATAATATTACGCACTGTAATCACGACATGTAACTGTGGGGAAGAATGTCGAATCAACATTTTTCACGAGTATCCACAATGTTTACATACGTTAAATGACCAAATATTTCTTTGGATTGCTGCATAATCTCCGAAGTTCGTGATAAGATACTTATATGTCATATGAGTGACCAACACCATATGGAACGTCTCCAAAACCCTGTATAGACGAAGTGAGCGAGGAATACAAACATTCGCTATGAACGGATATACCAAACAGAAGCCACAAGGCTCTTCACATACGGCCGGTCCTTGGGATACTGTTGATAATACGAGAATGTCTGTTCCAATGATAAATGTGAGCACAGCTTTGAGCCTGGGACAGGTACTGTACTACCTGTAGCGTCAGAATCCCGTATCTTTTTGAGGTTTCAGTGGCATCATCAACTCATGTCCCAATAGAAATGTATTATGGTTACGAGATGACTTACAGACTGGATATTTCATGTCAGGTGTGTGCGAACCAAGGGGGACACTATACTCACATTAGGGCGAGAAAGACGCCAATAAGGACAATTCCTATACCAAAGTTATTCGAAAACGGTGTAACAAAATAATAAATTAAAGAGATAGGTACCCCAAGTATTATCCAGAGGAATAGCTGCAGGCATCTTCTAGTTAGTTAGAAAGATGTGGAATCAGGGAGCGAAAGGGGGCAAAGAGTAAAGCCGTAGAATCCGTTTGTCAGAAGATGTAAGAATCCACCCTCACTCATATACATTATTTAGCGACGGCAAACTTATTCAGCGGATGCCAACTAAGCCTCACCGAGTTAGCTTAAAGCTCATCATGAACATTAGATTCAACCGCTCAAAATTCACTAAAAATGTAGCTAGCGGATTGCATTGATATTGAGAGAAATTTATGCACTTAATTTCATATGTATTCTCAAGAAATTATTTGTCATCAAAGACGATAGATTGGGTCCTCCAGATACACACCAAATCGAGACCATGAGGAAGTGACCGAAGGAAAAACATAAGTCCAACCAAGGTATTCTATGATCCATCAGTATTTGACACCCGTCAAAATATGAGGCTCGGACAAACAAGTAGACGCCTTAGGAAAATTGTCAGTATACAGTTCACATGTCAGATGATTTTCAATGTACTTAGTATATTTGTAGGAGGCCAAGAATATCTGCATCTATTTATTTGTCAAACAGCTAGTGGATGGTTCGACGTCTCGACTGCTGTTCACGCCAACTGTTTCCTATGTGATGTTCAATTTTTGAGTTGGTTTTCCGGTGCGAATTGACTTTTTGAGTTGGTTTTCCTGTGTGAATTGACTTTTTGAGTTTGACAAATGTCCAACCCCGTGTCAAACAGGAAGATGCCGGCGGTAGGGCCACCGCAGATGGCCGAGCATTCCCGATTCTTGTCTATTACAGTTCGGCAATTAGGCATCGGACGTAACTACATATTACGTGCAACCGCATTCAAAGCGGTAGGGAGTTTCAAAATCAATTTCATACACGTCTTTCTCTCAAAATCTGTTAAGATCGGAAGATGAATACCTTGTACAAAGTTGCCTGACACCGCATGGAAGACACCGCATGGAAAATATATCATGGATCTTACGGATAGCAATCTTTGGGTGAGATACAGCAAATTTAGCAACTACGTGACTAGGCTCAAATATCGACTAGAATCTTAGAGTCAGTAACACCGACTCTATAGGAGGCAGGGGCGGTGTGCCTGACCCGATGACGAGTTGCTGAGGTACTACATATTTTAGCCAATGAAAGTTTTATCGCCTTAGTTGCTCACCTAAGGGCTACAATTAAGGCTTATAATATATAGTTCCGTGCTCTTATATCTCTACACAGAAATGTCCCTGATTTTTTCTTTTTTTTGAGGGGGTCTGTCATATATGTATGAGCAATCATGGAAAGTTATAAGATAAGCTATATCGTCATCCCGCTGAAAAGATACGAAGGCAAGACCATTTGGCGTGACAGGGGAGATTCAAACTCCACTGATCTACGCGAGGTGACTATGTTGACGCGATGCGAATTTTTTTCTTGCAGTACGCCAAAGGTCGTGTCTGACCCTTTGGTGACCTCTCAGAGAAAAGCTTGCTACGGAGAGAGGGCAACATCACATGAGCGATATTTGCATACCGCGTGACAATTTGATGTATGTCGTGCAAAGTCGTCAATGTCGACACGCTGTTGGAGGGATGAAATTGTCGCATTAGCCAAGATTCTACACAACGTGCGAAAAATGACCCGAAAAAACTGGTCACCAAAACGCCATGGGAAAAATTTCGGACACTTTTTTTCAACCAACCGCTGGAGTCATTTTCTCGCCGCAAAAATCAATGACGGATATTAAATTTGTTTAACCGTAACTGTAGTTGCCGGATTGAATGTGATACAAACCCCGCCAATCACATATACCGAAGTAACATTGGTTAAGGATCCGGCGGATGATTTATATCTACTTGATCTTTTGAGTTTTTGGACTCCAGCCGAGAGAAGCGTCTGATAGTTCCCTTTAGTCTCATAGTATGAAGCTTGTAGGTTAAGGACGTTAGAGACCGCTTCAATTGTTGATTGATAGTCTGGCTCAATACAAGTGCCTCTTAGAAGATCTTCCTTTGGATGGTCACAATAGATCTTGGAATTGGATAGATCCGAGTCGGGAAACAAGGAGCTTTTTGTTGGCAAAGCCATCCTAGCTAACAGATGTGTAGCAAGGTGGCTTCCATGATAACAGGAACAAAGTAGAAATGCGAAAACACAACAACATTTGAGGCTATATCGTCCAATCCGATCAGAAAAGTCCTCGAAAGAATATTGACTAATATCGATCGCTTCGGGTCTTGTTTTCCTTATCCTTAACCGACTTTAAATCGGTTAAGGATCCGATGAGCGATTGGCCGAGTTTATATAAAATAAGCCTGGAGCAAGGGCTTTTCCCGGTGATTTGAATCACGAATAGCTTTTTCCAATTTTTCTGTTATTACTCAGTGGACTATACAATATTGAAGGAGTTTATATTTAATGATATGGTTGATGCTTAAAGAATCCTATGTACACCTGATCACCCTCCACCTACCTTTGGATCCTTAACCAATTTTAAATCTTAGAAGGATCTAATAGAGTTTATTGGAGTTTATATAAGATAAGGCTCTACTACGGATCCTAAAATCATTTGGAGAGAGGGGTTTTCCTGGTGATAGACTGCCATTATCATCTATGATAAAATATTGTTAAAATATTTATTGAGATTTGTTCACAGGCTACAGTGACGGCATAGGGATATGCTCCGTGTCGCTGGTGATGACATTCCATCGTTAGGAAAAGGGAACAGTGTATCTAAATTATAAAGTGTTGTATTGACTGAAATAACACGGTGAGCCGATTAATTCTTTCTTCTCTCCATGGTTGAATATCACATTGCGAAAATCCTTCACCAGTTATATGTAGTAGTAGTTGTGGGGACCAAGTGGAAATCCGAGCCACCGCCTCCTGTCACTCGGTAATAACATGAAATTGGAAAAGCTATCCGTGATTCAAATAGCCCTTTAAAATGCAAGAAAGCTAATGTGTGAGTGCGGAATCGTTTCTTAAACTAGGTGACAATAATACCCCACCACCTTTCAAGTCAGATCTAGACAGATAGGCGAAGATCCCCCGGAATCCGAACTAATTTCAAGGTTATTGTTATAAAACAATGGAGTTTGTGGAAAGAGACAGCTCATTGTCCGATCCTATAATGTGATCGACGGCGACTTTCTTCATTGTTATCGGACGTATATAAGGCGAGCACAAATTCGAATTCACATCAGACTCATACTTCTGTGCTATCTCGCTACCTCTAGACAATATACTTCCTGAGTGAAGTAGTCTTATAGCCGAGAATGTGAATGGGAGGAGGGGGCGCGAGGACATAAAGGTATCTGCTGTGCTATTTCGAAAGTGACATCCACGATTACACTACGTATTCATAGACTAGCAAGCAAGCAGGGACTATCGGTTCCAAGCTGGAAATCCTCTCTCCAGATCTAGGTATAATTTAACCCCCGTGATACTGCTAACCTGAGTTAGTCACAACTCACGACTGACGTAGAGTGCTGTGCCAGAGAAGAGAATTCGAAGGCTGAGGTCCCGAGTATATGTATTCACGGATGGCGGAGATATAAATGACGATAAATATTAGCAGCTAGGCACAGGGTTCTTAATGTAATCTCCTCTAGATTCCTCTATGTTTTGGGCAGTGACAATCTTGCAGCTCTGTCTGAAGGCGGCCTGCTTGAGCAACAAGTCCCATTCCTCCTCGGTGAAAGAATCAATATACACGAGGCATTTGTGTTCCATTATTTTACTGATGACATATTGTGTTTTAGATATCACTTTGATGGACGACAACCTCCCCCTCCAACCGAACGAGATGCTTCAGCTCGAGGAGACAGTTGACAATTGTATCTGCCAAGTGACACTATAACATCGACGCTAATATTACTATGCGGGAGCTCAATGCCTGGAAGTAGACGTACTGGTTTAAAAGGGGCACCACTGTAATCCTGGCCGTCTCACCACATCCGTCTCACCACATCCGTCTCACCACATCCGTCTCACCACAACATGGATTACTCCACCATTGTCCATCGATTTCTCATTCCTTTTGTTCCCCCGATCCGATCCCACCATTGTCTACTCGATCTCGATTGCTCGTTCCTTTTGTTCTCCCTCACCCTCAGATCTCTTTTGTTATACAAGCCTCATTGTTCCATTCCGATATATAGTAGGTCTAACCTTTCACAAGAAAGGGCATCTTTTACGCTCCCGCCGAGCTTTACTGTAAATCTCTACATTTCACTATCTTCAATAAAGACAAACTTGTCCTGTCTGTTACCAACCGAGTGAGGTTGATACAACAACCTTTCAACCACCACAATAAGGAATATATTTGTGGGATAGCCTCAACAACGCATTTAAATATCTCCAAGTCTCCGAGCAATGACTTCATGGTGTGCCTTCCATGCCCTTTGTATGGATTTGGAGATATTCGAACGCTTTGGTGAGGGTGTCCACACATCCAACAACTTCATACTCCTTACGTGTGGTGTAAGCCTGCCCTTTTTGAACCAGGACATCTACCTCGAGGCATTGAGCTCACATATATGTATAGTAATGTTGATGTTATAGTGTCACTTGGCAGATACAATAGTCAACTGTCTCCTCAAGTTCAAGCATCTCATTCATTTGGCAGGGGCAGTTCCTTGTCCATGAAAGTGATTGATCTAAAACGCAATACATCATCAGTAAAATAAAGGAATACGAATGCCTTGTCTACATTGACTCTTCTCAGGCTGCCCTCACAAGGTTCAGTTACCATGCATCAGGAAAATGTTTTCTGTCCTTATATACCTTAAATGCACTTGAAAAATGTTTAAGTAGAATTAAGGAAAATTTTGGTAAGGTTGACCTGGCTTGCAGCAAGGACTTTGGATCTTAAAACTACCTTGAAATGCCCTGGAATGCCACTTACCCCAAGGAAATAGATGTGGATATAAGGAGTGTTCCTACTGCTAAGTGGATCTGTGCCACCATAAGGAAATACCTTCCTGTCAAGGGGAGTGTAAGGAAAATACCTTATGGCCAAAGGGTGAATAAGGAAGATGCCTTCCGGCCAAAAGGTGAATAACAATGCTTGTATATTAATGATGTTTAATAATTTATTTTTCATTCAATTAACACTACAACCATGCCTAATATAAATACGACTTCAGAGGTGGCTGCCAGTGATACTCAACCTAAATAACCATTGTACTACTAGGTAACTGCACCAATGCCAATAGTGATGCCACCAGTGGTAATGGTGCCAGGTCTTTTTGGATTAACAGAAAGTTTCATAATGTAGTGTGTGCATTTTTCAAAGACCTACCATGTGTCAAATATTGTGAAATTGGCTGTGATCAATTGTCAGCTGGATTCCAATCCCATTAAGAGACATCCCACCTTGTTCTGAAAGCTTGACCAGTGCCAATACTCCATTGTGCTGAATGGAGTCGTCAGTGTCCTTCAAAAGTATGACAATGTCGGGAATGGCAATGGCAGTTCAAAATTTGCCCTGAAACCCAAGTCAACACACTTACCAAACACATGGAGAGTAATGACCACCTGTACAACTCAGAGAGCCAATTTTCCTTCATGCACTCTAAGGGTTGAAGCTGGGCAAGGATTTGTCCCAGTGATGCAAAAGTGTAGTGATCTCAGGAATAGTATCCACAATTGCAGTTCAAAATTCAGCTGTGGTCGAAAGGGCAGGCTGAAACTCAACTGTGGTCAGATGTCACTTGGATCCCGTCCCATTATGTGGCACTGTACCTTGTTCTGAAAGTTTGACCAGTGGTAATTCACCATTTTATTGAACAGTTGCATTGGAGTCTCTCAAAAGTATGACAATGTTGGGCACAATGGCAGGTTAAAATTCGGCTGTGATCAAATGTCAGCCAGATTTCCAAACCCTTATGATGTACCGCACCAGGTCAAAACAATCAAGTTCAGACCTAATATCCCAGTTTCAAAAATGCTAACAACAATGCCCCTCGCTGCCAATTCACGTGTAAGGTGCACAAGCTATATTGTCTATGGATAATTCAATAAGAAGAAACTTAATGCTGAACTGAGAAGAAAATGACAAATGTTATACAACAGAAATACAATGGCTGCTGAGATGGCTCATTGCTGTGTTTGCTTGGACAATTTTTGGGAGTGATGAAGTCATGGGTGTCCGTGTCTATTGGCCAGACAAACAGACTGTCACAGTTGAATGGAATGTGTACTATGATACAACAGGAGCATCAGCTTCTCATCTTGAGGGGGAGGATTGGAAACTTGTCAAAACAATAACTGAAACTTCTGACATACCTCAAGGCACCTCCTCGCAGGCCCAAAACATTCCCACAACTCCTTCAACAGCTCCCATAGTTGTAGAAAACCTAATGCATTCTGGCGACACTGATTCAGACAATAGCAAACATTCAGACATGAAAAAAACCACCAAACGAACCCGGAAACCTAGCAAAATTATCCAAGACCTTCTCCAAGGCCAGGGATATCATTCTGCATGACCCTCAGATCCCATTATCCCCACAGGAATTCAACTCCCACCTCCTGTTCCTAATCCTCTTACTGTTCCTGCATCAACACAGCTCGTTGAAAGTGAAATTCTTGAAGGTGAAGGCCAAGCAGACTGGATAATGTCTGCAGAAATATTAGGACATGCACTAGTAGCAAAAATCAGTGAAACCAAAGCAATTGAGCCACGATCACTCACTGAGGCTCAGAAGTGTCCAGATTGGCCACTCTGGCAAGAAGCCATTTTCGAAGAACTCACAACTTTAAAGGCTGCTGGCACTTGGGAACTAACTGATCCACCTGTTGGTGCAAACATTATTGGCTCAAAATGGGTATTCCGTGCCAAAAAGGATGCAGCAGGAAATATCATGCGCTACAAGTGTTACAACCGGAAATCCCACCGGACTCCAGGCACTAACTTATATGCACCCACACCCTATACGCACCCATTATCAGTTTACTGGAATTCCCGCCAGACTCTGCACATCAGATTTGTCTATGTTCGACTTCGTTACGTTGTGTTTCAGTCACCAGAAAACCCACCAGACTCTGTCTCTGTTTATGTCCGACCTCGTCCCATGTGTCAGTCACCAGACCCACTCAGTGTGAGAGGTACGGCGAAATATACTCAGGAAATATAGTCTGGATGAGCTCATACTATATTCCCTTTATTATTTCTACTCTCTCTATTTTATTATACACTTATAATTAGTTCGACAACCTATGTATGCAGTACATCAACTCTTGTGGGCTGCATACACACCAGACTTATGTATTCTAGTGCCCATAGTTAAAACTCAGACACTTTTTTACCTTGCAACCACGACTTACCCAGACACACAGTTAGTGTCCTGTAAGTCATTATTGAGGTATCGTCTCGACCATCACAGACAGGCTTCAACAATCTACATAATCTTAGTTTCGAACTGTACCAGTCAAAACCCCATTTATATCTCAATCCGTGTGGACAACATCCACACTACTCTATCATTCGACTCTCGTTACTCTATCATTCGACTCTCGTTACTCTATCATTCGACTCTCGTTACTCTATCATTCGACTCTCGTTACTCTATCATTCGACTCTCGTTACTCTATCATTCGACTCTCGTTACTCTCTCGTTACTCTATCATTCGACTCTCGTTACTCTATCATTCGACTCTCGTTACTCTATCATTCGACTCTCATTACTCTTTTCTACACTCGAGCAGTCACTCAGAATCACACCTAATGGTCGATTCCTTTATTTCGTTGTAGCTATCTACTCTACCTTAGATAGTTACTTCACCCAGACGTATTGAACTAAATAGTCAATACTTGTTCAGCGTGTATTGAACTTAGACAGTCAATACAACTACATGTCATACCTAAACAGTCGATATTCTTCATATATACAGTGAGGGACAAAACTCTTCCAATGATTTCTAGTTGTGCAAAGATTCTTGACTAACTCAAGAACCACTGTAGCTACAGACCTAAGATTTGGGGAGTGGTTAGGTCTATATGTTGTCTATTTGCCCTTAAAGTATTATTACATAAGCATCAGTATTTCCCACACTATAAATAAAATACTAATTAAACTGCATTGGAAGGGTTTTGTCCCTGTCACATGAGTAACATATAACCATATTGTTTATATGCAAATAAGTGCAAATAAAAATCATCTGACCTGTCAAAATTATATATATATACATCTGTTTACTTTCCAATCCAAAAACATCCCCATAGCTCAACATTCTACATCATGAAGGCTCTTACTCCTCCTCAGCTTAGCCGTATTCTCACTTTTCTCAATAAGGGCAAGTCTGCTCCTCAGACCTCTGAAATCACTGGCCAGGATCTGTCCACTATATCCAGAATTCATTCTACCCATTGCTCATCACTTGCCAACTCATCTGGTGGCTGTTTATGCAAGCTTTCCTCCTCAGATATTCATTATTCTATTCAACAAATCACTTCTCAAAAGGCTGAAAATGCCACTGAGGTCACCAAACCATTCAAGATATGACTGGAGAGTCTATTTCAGTTAGAACTGTTCATAGGGCATTCAAGAAGGCTGAAATGAGGGCTATGGTGAAGAGAAAAAGGCCTTTACTCAATAAGAGGTATAGGAAGGCAAGGATGGACTTTACTCTGGCACACAAGGACTGGACTGTGGATGATTGGAAGAGGGTTGTTTGGTCAGATGAGACAAAAATCAATTGTTTGGGATCATATGGGAGGAATTAGATGTGGAAAAGGGCAGGAGAGGGGCTCAGTGGTAGGCTGGTCAAGGGCATGGTCAGGTTTGGGGGAGGAAATCTGATGTTGTGGAGCTGTATGTTGTGGGAAGGCCCAGGATATTCCACCAAGATTAATGGGAGAATGGAGACTGACCTTTATGGTAGCATTTTGGAAGATGAACTTCAAGCAACTGTGGAGTATTATAGCAAGAACACAGAAGATGTGGTCTTTCAGCAGGACAATGATACCAAACACAAGAGCACAAATGCCATTAATTAGTTCAAAGACAATTGATTTATGGTCATAGTATGGCCACCTCAGTCTGCTGACCTTAATCCAATTGAACACCTCTGGTATTACCTCAAAAGGAGGTTGGGAGAGTATGAAGTGGCACCCAAGAGTATTCATGAGTTGTGGGAGAGGGTTCAGACAGAGTGGGAGAATATCCCTGCCTCTACTTGTCAGAACTTGATAGAGAGTATTCCTAGAAGGGTTGAGGCTGTTTTGAAGGCCAAGAGAGGCTATACCAAGTACTAGATTGTTTGATTTGTTCTTTTTATACCAGGGACAAAACCCTTCCAATGTGATTATATTAGTGTTTTGTTTATAGTGTGGGAAATACTGATGCTTATGTCATAATATTTTAAGGGCATATAGATAACATATAGACCTAACCAATGCCCAAATTTCAGGTCTGTATCTACAGTGGTTCTTGAGTTATTCAAGGATCTTTGCACAACTAAAAATCATTGGAAGGGTTTTGTCCCTCACTGTAGAACAGTTAGAACTTCCACCACTCTGCTCCACTCCGTTTCCCATTATGGTTTATGATTTGTCACTATTCAGACTCCACTCCATTCTGTCCCATTCCTAATGCCAAATTTGGTGTTTACTATTCCCATTTTATGTTTTGCTCGTTTCATTTCATCATTACTGGATTTGGTATGTCATTCACTCCACGGTCTATTTAAAACTGGCAGATGTTGTACATACAATCCAGTCAGAAAATCAGCTTAGATTCCCCCCAGTAATCTAATACATTTTCTGCTCTAAACTCCTACTTGAATCACACCACTCATGCTAGTCAGAGCCCACAGGCTCCGGCACATCTATCTCTCTCACCTACCTCGACTCACGACCCACGACCTCTGACCTATGACCCCCGCCCGGACTCCCCAGGATTCCCGTCCACCTGTCTGAAATTGGACGACACGATCTAGTGAGGGCGCAGCCTATAAGCTGAAGCCAAGTCCTACCGGATATTCTGTGGGTTTCTCCGGAGACCTGTTGTGTACGTACCCTAACAACAAGGCACAACTGGTCACACAAGGTTTTTCACAGGTCCCAGGTGTCAATTACTTTGATACATTTGCTCCGGTTGCCAAGCTCACATCAATACACACAGTCCTTGCAATGGCAGCCGAGCTAGATCTTGAATTGCATCAGATTGATATTAAAGGTGCATATTTAAATGGAGAACTCACCGCTAAAGAGCAGATTTACATGAAACAACTACCCGGTTATGCTGAAATCAACTCTACTAGCAAAGTCTGCCATCTTTTGAAGACACTGTATGGTTTAGAACAATCTGGGTGGTGCTGGTACCTGACACTCTTACTAAAGCACTCCCATCTGGCAAAGTTAAGCACTTCGCTTCGGAGTTAGGACTTACAATGATTTGAGGGGGAGTGTTGAATAAGCAAATACATCGTAAGCTCCATGCATCAGCTGCCTTGCCTAACCAGATTAGTTCCGTTACTTGTATTCAGAAATATAACTTGCTGTCTTCTTGGTCTATTCAATCTTAAACACAAATGATCATGCTTATTTACAGAACTTACTTGTAGTATCACAAGCCATGTAGTTCCGAATCTTACTTATACTCGTTTATTAGTTAGTTTCATCTCAGCTGTTTAGCCCCGCTCTTGCGTGCAAACACTGAGGTGAGCTAGGTTACATACATACGCTCTACCCTTTGTACTCACAAATGTACACCTAGATAACTTCATTATCTAGGTAAATATCAGCTGTTTAGCCCCACTCTCGCGTGCAAACACTGAGATAACTTCATTATCTAGCACCCACTTTAACAATGTCAATATCATAACTGATTGCAGTCAGGATGTGTCACACACCCTCTTCTTCCTGCTTCCATTCTTAACCAATGTCCTCCAGCTCAATCAACCTGCCAAGCCTTCTCAAAGTGGCAGGAGGTGACATTATCAGAGCCTATCAGACAAAAGTGAGTGTATAAATACACCTTGGAGTGCAGACAACAGCTAAATTGACTGTTAATTCTTTCAGTACTTCTCTACTATTATTGATGCATCTGATGACTTTCTTTCCATCAAGAATGCTATAAATTGGGTGAATGCTGAAAATCTCCAGAATTTCATAGTTGAATGGCTCCAGGTTCCCACATGGTGTACTCCACAGATTGTTGAGTCTTCAACACCTGTAAGTGTGCTTCCATTGAGACAGCATAAATGACAGCAGGGATCATCAACATCTTCTGAGCATTCAATGGTGATAGCCAGTAAGCTTCATATTCTCTCTGGATGTTCTTCTTTGCTAATTTTCATGAGCAGTGGAACCAAAGAAGCTGGCCCTGTTGTCTTCTCCCTTGGCAAGATCAAAACTCAATGAGCCATTCATGTTTGCATGCCACTTGTCCCTTCACAGCACAGCTGGATGGCATGCCCAATTATAGTCTGCTTATCGCCACCACAATGGGATTGGACTTGAAAGTAGAGGTTCCTAACCTCTATCAAATCCTTCTAATGTTGTTGTACGAATGAAAATCAGAGTATCTTAATGCCAGGCTAATAAGAACCAGTCCACCCTCGAGATTCTTTCTCTTACTAGATGCGGTTGTCTGACACAGACTGCCGTGTGATCAAAATCCTTGAGTGTGTTCGATGTTATGTTTTGATAAGGTTCTACTCTCATAAAGGAACACTCTAAAACACCAGGGATCTGGGTCCTTGGTGCTGTGCATATGATGAAACCCCAGGGGATAGGGGGAATTATATTGTAGGTCAGGAATTCCACTTTGATAGTGAGAGGGAGCTGAAGAGAGAACTCTTATATTCTCGGGGTACCAGGTATGCAACCTTTCTACTAAGCCACGGCTTGCGGCTTAAGACTCGACATATACTTGGAACTGTGTACATCACATTGAACGCTGGGAGATATCACAGACTTTTTTATCGTGCCATAGAGAACGTTCTATATCATAATCACCAAAGATTGTTACAGTATTATGAAAAATCAATAGAACAACTTCAGTACCCTCGTATAAGGTGTTATGGAGTCAAAACAGTATATAGGCTAAGGCTGAGGAAGAAATTTCGACCACTGTACTGTAGCATATGCTGAAGCAGGAAGCGATCTCATACAAATGATAGCCTGAATAAGAAGACAAAGACGCACTACTATGTAACACATTGCTAATACACATCGCCACACCAACCTAGCGACGTAAGTGTACCTCATCGGAAGACAAGTATTTGGGGGCGAAGTCTTACCAACTGAGTCGGTAATCAGGGTCGCCAGTGGTAGTAGCACGAATATTGTTGAACAGGTTCTCCACAACTGCTTCTCAAAGAGTGTAGGAAACTCCCAATTCCATGCAATGCAATGAATGGCCCCCAATAATCCCGCACAGCCCAGCGTGATATATACCACCGTCTGTAGGACGCTTTTCCCTAATATATTTGCATGAAGAGCGTAAAAAGTCGGGACTTTCTTGGAAGATACAAAAAAACCCGTTGCTCCAGTCATACCACCAATTGGCGCTAAAATCATTCGTTGAAATGGACATGTGACGAATATGTGGGTTGAGATAGTTTGAAGTCGTTTCTTGAGGTTTGTCAGGGAATTTTTAAGGAAAACCACACCAGTACGAATTGAGGCTAGAATCGCGTCACTTGTAGGAATCGATGATAGGAAATGAACGAGAGACCAAACAACCTCCCCAGTCAGAATATGCCGTACTAGGCGACTTCGTTCGGGTGATGACGAATGGGAAGCGAAGTGGGTGGGTTGATTTTGGACTGACGCGGATGGTCTTGAAAAAGTACTACTGAATGTTGAAGGTGACATTGTTCTAGATGAGGTCCGTTGCGTTGTTGCCTGCGTTTCCGATGCCGAATTGTTTATGAGTTGGATATGAATGGGAGTACGCACATCGAGGGGCTTGTTCCACCAAAAAAAATACATGACTCCGTTGAGAACTGCCAGAGCTAGCGTTGCAAGTTCCAATTGAGTAATGAGAAGATGCTGAATATGTCTGGTGAGGCACTGGACAATGAACCATGACGTTTGAATAATGACGAAGGATTTAGACAAGGCGTCGCTTTTACCCCTGTCCATGATTTCCTCCTTTGAGACATGAGGAAATTCAATCACCCCCTCTTGGAGCAGGGTATACAGGTTCTCTGATTCAAGCGTCTGCAGTATGATTTCATTCCTACAAAGCAAAAAACCGCCCATTTGGAGGAAGTGACCGTGAAAAGTAGTCCACCCCTGCTCTGAATTTATGTTAGGCAGTAGCCCAAGGTCGTGATAAGATCAAAATCACCACTAAATTGCTCTGATATTCTCTTCGCTCCATAATATTGTCTCATCGCCCAGATGAGAACAAGCTCTGGAGCGATCAGAGCCCAAAACATGATCTTGAGGCGTTGCTTCCCGATTGTCCACCACGAATCGTCCGGCGAAGGGATGTTCGGATGAACAGAGACCCAAGAGCAGGCCAGTATCGTGGTAAGGCAACTGCAAACTATATCGGCTGCGGATCTGAGGTTTGTTGGTTGGGCTTCATATATTGTGGTCGATTTCGTGAAGTCAACCATTACCCAACACTCTTCAGGAGGGGAAAGAGGTACCGATTTTGCTCTACTGGGCAGGTAGAAAAATAATATTATGAGGAGAAACATAGGGGGGAGCGTGGAAAGAGTGATGATACTAAGCAGCTCCTGATATTGAAATATGTCGTATAGCAGGCATGTTATTGGAAGCAGCAACGTGGTGTGGTGAACCGGCGCTTTAATACCGCCCTCGATGAAAAAGCGTGGTTCATGCAGGTTTCATAATAATTAAGTCTTCATAGAGGACACGGCAAAATGCATTGATGGAAGCATACAAGGTAAATATCCGTCAGCATCATGTGACTTAGGACTGCTTCAAGGCAGGATGTGGATCGAACAGTTCCAACGCCGAACTCCCAAGCTGAACGCTATGTCATACGATGCAATTGAGTAATATAGCGTATATTTAGCGTTATTGTGACGGAATAATGGCCACGGGATGCAAACCAGCATTTCTCCGCAGGAGCCGTACATATGCAATGTCGCCTCAACTGTCAATAGGGGAGGAGCAAGGACGACCAATGGTCGCGTTTACCTAACGCAAAGAAAGGGTGTGTGCGACTCTCAACGTGCGGATGTCGGGAAGGATAGCAGAAACGAGGATACGATCGTATGTGCCAATGGTGTGACAGACACCGAGCCATGCATGTCAGTGGGAAAGGAAAAGCTTGTAGGTATCACCTCGGAGTCTGGGGGAGCATCTTCGCCGGTGTCTGCGTCATTTCTGAATTATTTCATCACAAATTGACCTCAACTACAGTATACTGCATGGACGTACTAGCAAAGTCGGCTCGACAGCGATAATAAAGCGCAATCCGATGCAGGTCCGTTTTTTCGGCTCGTTTTTCTTGTGATGACGTAACGAAACGTAGATCGATCTGCTATAGACGAGGGGTGAACCCGTGCGTGGGGGACAAGCCCCCACATACCCCACCTCCAGCTTTACTCTGTATCAACGATTTTAATTAATTTAAAATGATTTAAAATGATTTAAGGATTAAAAACTGTTCAAAATCATTTAGAAAAATATAAAATGAATTATTAACATTTAAAGTTGTTTACAATATTTGAAGCCTCCAAAATCATTTAACAACCATTTTAATGCGTTTGAGAACATTTAAAAGTGTTTAAAATTGATTAGAAATATTTATACTCATATAAAATCATTTAGAAACCTCTAAAAGCACCTGAAATGTTCGGATTTGTTTAAAAAATATTGAAAGGCTTTAAAACATTTAGAGACAGTTTAAATTGTCTGAAACCATTTACAACCTTTTAAAAACCTTTCAAGTGTAATGTGGTTAAAATTGTTTAAAATTGTTTGAAATCATTTAAGAATGGATGAGCATGGATTGAGCATTGATAGAACTTTGATAGAGCATTGATTGAGAATGGATGAAAATGGATTAATAATTGATAGAGCTTTGATGGAGCTTTGATAGAGTATTGATTGAGAATTGATCAACATTGATGGAGCATTTATTGAGAATTGAGCATCCGTGGAACATTTATGGAGCATGGATTGAGCATTATTGCAAATTGATGAGCATTGCCAGGATTTTATATGCATGGCTGGATTTGATTGGTATGTATTTCAGCGACCGCAAACTGACACTGGACTGGAGGCTCCTCGGCAAGCCGTCCAGCCTTGCTTGACTAAAAAGGGATGCACAAATTTTTATCTCTCATTTCCCTTTCCAACATGCACCTATTGGCATTCGCTCTCGCACTTGTTTCTATATCCTATGTAGCCGCGCGGGTAATCGAAAATCATATTTGGAAACGCATGTCTGCGATGAGTGACCTCGGTGTGTTAGGTGAAGAGAGGAAAGGGGCACGTAAAATCCTCGGGACGGCTGTTATCTGCGGTGGAGGGTACTCATTACTTTTCGCTATTGTATCACCTTGCCATTCAAATTTCCTGAATCGACCTTCTAGAATTGGCGGCCTATTTTGCGCACGCGTCTGCTCAGACCACTTTAAGAATGTCATCATCGTCGAAGCTGAAGAGTCAGTGACAGCTAAAACAGGGTACATGACAAATACAGATCACAAGCGGTCTCATGTAGCGCAATATCGCGCTGTTCATCAGTATCATATGTTTATGGTTGTAGCACTTCGCAAGCTGTTTCCGGACTTTGACAAAGAAATCGAGAGTAGAGGTGGACGGTATGCTTTCATGATTGCGGACATCCACGCATAATTGATAGATCCTCAAGTATCCTCCACCACCGACAACGCGTGCATGTTTCAGGTTTACCCATTCCACCACCCGCAGACTGGTCGACGGAACGGTATCCTCCGAATTTATGGATGAGTCGTCCTGCATTTGAGCCAGCGCTGCGAAAATTGGTAGTAACTCACTGCAAAAATGTTCAATACCTGGCCGGAACAGTTGCTGATCTACAACGGGAGGGTAGGCTGGTCACAGCTGTCACCGTCAACTCGAAATCAGGCACTGAGAGTATTCCCGCAGCCTTTGTGATCGGTACACTCAGATTTTCTGTCCTACTTTGCCGACTGGACCCTCACTTACACCACAGATTGCACGGGTCTTGTGCTAGGAGGCTTCCGATGGCTGAAATCCTCAATCCCCGACAAAATACCATTCAAAATAACACACGAACCTAAAATGGCATATACAACCGCTATATTTGATGTTCCACCCAAACTCATCCCCGAAATCAATGCCATTGGATTTCCAGACTATCACACTGCAGCAAGCCTGTACGCGTCGTCTCCGGTACCAACCGTCGATCAGCGTACCATTGTCGTACAGAGGAAGGAGAATAATATACGTCTGTCTTTTGGTTTAATTGTTCCTGCCACTATTTACGCGCTTTCTATAGTCAATATTGCATGCGGAGGGTGGGCGATAACTAACCGAATTACATGCATTGAGGAGCTTCGAACCGCTATCAACGCAATCGTTGTGCTAAGGCCCATGCCGTCATGGATACAAGAAACTCTGAATATATTGGAGTCACATGGGATTGAGGGCACGTATGTATATTCACGATGTCGTATGTGCCATTTGAACCGTAATGCATGCACGCTACTCATGACATGTTTAGCTCCACCATCGTGCGTTCAATATCATAGACTCACAAAATACCTGCCGTCCAACTTCGTTGCTGTTGGCGATTCATGGGCAGCAGTGAATCCCCAAGGAGCGTACGTGTAACCACATTCCAACCCAATCGTTCTACCTGGCTTACAACATCATTCAGCCAAGGATGTACTAAGGCATGTGCAGAGGCCGTAACCCTCAATGCCCACTTGTCACGCTGTCATAGTGCTATTCCCGCTCACTTCAGTGAAAAATATTTCACTGCCGCATGGCACCGTATTCAGCATGTCTGGTGCATCTTGACTACCCCAAATATAACACTCGGAAACTCATCAAATTGACCTTCAGGAACGGGTATAAAGTCGTTGACTACAGTTTCCCCACGACTATCCCGACAGTGGGAGAAACATTGACGTCGGCCGATGGCCCCTCTTGGCTCAAAATTTACATGCGTATATACAATAAACTTTTGCTGAAGGTAAGAATACATAGTTAAGATTTTACAAAATGTCCTGAATTTCTCCGATAGGACGCGGAGGTTGCTGCTGTAGCTTACTGTATAACGGGGTGGCTACGTCCGCCTACGTCGAAGTTTGCTCTAAGGGTTATGGGAAAGGTGCTTATGGAGTTGATTAGAGAACTGCTGGATCTTTGATTGGTTTGCAATGGGACTCCTGCTTTCATCCTATTCTGCGGAGTCACTATCAAAAAAACGATTTAAATTAATCATCAATAGATGACCACGATATGTGGAAAAAGTGCCTGTGTTATTTAATTTCCGAAATGAATTGTAAGAGATAGCCGTAATGCGTGCCGTAGTGTAAGACTTAGGTCCGCCACAGATCTCTCTAGCCAAATTGAACTGGTGGAGATCAGCCTCAACGGTGATCATAATGTAAGTATCACCCGCCGGGGGAATCGACCTTTTTTGCTTAAGGCTTCTTGTTATTAATACCTGGATGTCACAAAATTATTTGTGAAACAGCTGTGGAGTTGTATGAAGCTGATTTGAATGCATTTACCTGGCAGGTTTACGGCAGGTATGTGGACTGAAACAGCTCGGCGTGGTCATTTCTTACTACATAACTACATGTCCAATACAATGTTACAAGTTCACTCAGTTTGGTACCATGATAATTCACTTGATATGTATTAAAATAAATATACAAAGTTACAAGATGATTGGTTAACATTTGAAGCAGCCATGGGATTCACAATTTTCACGCAATATTTCCAGGTATTCTAGCGCGCTCCTTACGTAATGCAAGCTGCTGTAAAGCTTACAGCTCGTCTTCCCATCTATGCGCTAACGCATCCTCCTCCCCTGCTTCCCGTCCTTGCCCCGCCTTTCCATCAGCTTCGTAAATTTGCGAGACGAGAGAATCCATGATCCTCTGTATTTCTATAGTATGACCCGTATATTAGCCTTGCGAGACGATAGGGTCACATCATTCAAACATACCTGCTCGCTTGTCTTCAAGAGCATCAACAGTAGCTGTTGCGCCTTCCATGTCCAACCAGTCTGATGCATTTTTCAATGTCTCATGGATTTTTTTCTTCTCATCCACGCTCAACTACCAAACATTGTTCAAGTGTCAGTGCCACGGGCAACGCCTCGTGTGCCTCTTCAACACACCTTTCCTCCCAATCCTTCGTTGTCTTCTAATTGCCTTTTTACAGTCGAGATACACTCAACGAACGAGTTCAATCCTTCAATATGGGATTTATGAATTGCGTCGACGCTGGCGTAGTCCTCAGCTTCTTGAACCATCCGTTGTATCTCTTCTTCCGAAAGTCGGCCTTCGGCGTGCGTCTTGATCGTGATTTGGTGAGATCTGCCACTGGATGGAAGGACATCAGTATTTATGTACCACATCCTTGACGCTGTAACTCACGTTCCACGATCAACAGCTCCGACTTTCAGAATACCATTCACATCAAGTTCGAATATGACGTCGATTTGGGGGATTCCGCGTGAGGCAGGTGGAATATCTGTCAAATCAAATTGTCCAAGCGGGTGGTTGTCTTTTGTCATTGAGCGTTCTCCTTCAAAGACCTGGATGCGAACTGGTTGCAGTAGTCAGTAATCAGAAACCGCCCTCCGAACGAGGCGGAAGTCAAACCTACCTGTTGATTGGTTGTCAGTTGCTGTAGAGAATATCCGGCTCTTTTTAGTTGGAATGGAAGTCCCTCTTGGGATCAGCTTTGTCATGAGACCGCCTGTAGCGTGAGTTAGGTTAGCGGTGGCTTCTCTTGGTCATCGATCTTAAGCTTACCTGTCGTCTCGATCCCCAGTGTCAAAGGACATATGTCCAATAATGTGACGGAGTTATCCTGAGTGTCGACGCCCGATAACACACCCCCATGTACAGTCGCACCATAGGCAACTGCCTCGTCAGGGTTGATCCCCTTCGATGGCTCTTTGCCGTCGAAGAAGTCCTTCAATATCTGCTGCACTTTTGGAATACGCGTTGATCCTCCAACTAGGACGATCTATCTTGCTATTAAAATACCTCACGTAAGACAAGCACCGACCATACTCACTTCATCAACCTTTTTCTTCTCGACCTTCGCATCCTTTAGTACCCGCCTCACAGGGCCCAACGTCTTCTTAAACAGATCCGCATTCAGTTCCTCAAACTTCGCTCTCGTCAGCGTCTCCATCAAGTCTCTCCCTCCCTCAAACGCTTCAATCTCGACCTTTGCGCTCGTTTGTGAACTGAGTGTTCGTTTCGCACCTTCGACAGCGCGCTTGAGCTTACTCATCGCGCGCATGTCCTTTGTGACATCCGTACCGGTCCTGGTGCTATAGAGCTTGGTGAGATGGTCAATGACTCGGTTGTCGAAGTCCTCCCCACCGAGATGGGTGTCTCCTGCTGTGGCGAGCACTTCGAATACGCCATCCTCGATGGATAACAAGGAGACGTCGAACGTTCCGCCGCCAAGATCGTACACGAGAACCACCGACTCCCCATCGCCGTACTTCTTATCCAATCCGTATGCAATAGCAGCAGCTGTAGGCTCATTAATGATGCGGAGGATCTCGAGCCCTGCGATAGTGCCCGCATCTTTAGTGGCTTGGCGCTGTGCATTGTTGAAATAGGCCGGGACTGTGACAACGGCGTGGGTGACCTTTTCGCCTAGATAAGCTTCGGCTGTCTCTTTCATTTTATTGAGGACCATTGCGCTGATTTCCTCAGGGGTCTGAGGGTTGGTTTCATGTCTGCTACCAGGAAAGAATGTGAAACAGGCAAACGTACGAAGTTCTTTAACTTGCCGTGGTGTGTAACTTGAATCGATGGTTTTCCGCCTTTGTCCTCGACCTTAAATGGCCAGTGCTTGGTATCCCTCTGTACATCTGGATCATCAAATTGACGACCCATGAGTCGCTTGACATCGAAGATCGTATTTATCGGGTTTGAGTGGAAGGCGTTTTTTGCGCTTTCCCCGATCCTTTTTCGGGAAATAAAATCAATGATGGCGGGAACAACGTATAGACGAAGGCGGGACGTACAGGCGCTCATTCTCCGTGAAGCTTACCCAGGAGGGGGTTATCCGATTTCCCTGGTCGTTGGCAATAATTTCGGCACGACCTGCACGAGGTATTCTGTGTTGCGGGTGTCAATGAAGACGGATGCGATGTTAATGCGAAAAGAAGACATACCCCACACATGAATATCTAGTTTATTGATTCTCTTGGTAAGCGTTCTTGATAGTCACTATAGGTAATAATAGTAGAGCTCACGTTGTTCCCAAGTCTAGACCACAAAAATTGATTTAGGCATACTTGAATGAAAGCGAGGAGACGTACCTATACCGATAACGGTTCCATAAGCACTCCGCTTTGTGGAATTTGTTTCCTGTGCTTTCACAGCGAGAGGACAAAACGCTAGAGTTGCGAAGATCATAAAAACGACGAGAAGAAGCGTCCCGGACGTCGTTCGACAATCTAGGCCTCGTTGGACCGACAGCGAAGGCGATGATCTTCTTTTTGAACTTCGGGGTAATTTCATTGTTTGAAGAGGCGTAAGCTAAGCTGGGCTTGGAGTGCAGTTCAATAAATGAGTGGGTCCGGGAATAAGTGCCGTAATCTCGGTGAATGTGTGTATGAATTCAAAGCAGGTTGGGAGCTGGAAGGCCGAGCTAGAAGGCCACTTTCATACCCATTTTAAATGTCGAGATAACCTCAGATAGTAAGACAGAAAATTCTGACTCAGCAACATTGCGGAGGAGTGACGTGTCGGCAACGTGTCCCGTAACATCTTGACGTGGATGTGTCCAGACAATAAGGAGTATTTGCTCTATTCCTGATGCACTTATTGTTTTGAAATATAATTAGTGGCCATTACCCTTTCGATTTTATTTTCTGAAAACATTACGCTTCTGCGAAGACTGAAAGTATCCAAGCTCCGCCTCCGGCATACGTGTTCGTCCCTCGCATTCTCCTCGGTATGTCAATTCCCATCAGATACAAAGATATGACAATCATGAAGCTGAAAGATGGTGAAATATAGCCGCTGAGTCTCTCATGTATCGCGGGCGACTCACACTTCCACATTCCTATTCTACCTCTTCACAATCTAGTTCCTTACTGTAGTCGAAGGAGGGGGTGCGGCACAAGTACGCAAAGGTATCAGCTGTGTTATTTTGGCCATAGGGCACTTGGGATGTGTTGTGAGACTGACGAGGAATGTTTGACACTAAACCTGCCCGGTTACGTAAGGATCCAATGAGTGATTGGCAGAGTTTATATAGAATAAGCCTGTACTGAAGATCCTAAAAATTTTCGGAGCTAAGGCTTTTCCCGGTGTAACCCATAACATCGTGTAGCACTTGCTCTAAACGGGGATTGGGGATCCAAGGGAAGAATTATTAAGGCTATCTGAATTGATTAGGCGTCTAACTTGAGGGGTGCTTTGAACATAAAAAAGGCCGTCATTCTGGATCCCGAGTAAACATGGTGACCGGTCAGTCGTCTAATTTGACTATCCACAGAGTTCATTCCCCATGGTATGCAGTGCGTAGGTTAATGAACCTTCAACACGATAGTATTTCGAATAGCAACTTCGTGTCTCAGTTCAAAGTTCGCTGAGAGATGTACTGAAATACACTATATGTATATAATAGTACATTCTGGAGGAGATAGAATATGAATGACCCTTGTTGGGTCTTTTCGAGACATACTTTCATCTTTCCATTTCAAACTAGTTCACTAGTTCACGACGCAGTCCATAAAAAGTATTGCCGTGCATGCCCGTATGAATATTGTATATAGGGTGTTTACGAAAAAGGCAAGATGGCTGACGACAAATTGATGGTAATAGTGCTTACCATACAACGCCTACTCTCATTAGGTTGGTAGACCATCTTTGGAGCGTATATGTTCAAATGCATTCCGTTGTCTTCAGTTACCCCATTGCGAAATTATGCCTTAAATATATTTGAATGTTTGAAAGCTCAAGAGAAGTCACCTTCGTGGTTTGAATTATTTACATTGAGGCAAAATGGAGAGATGGTGGTAAGACAATTGTACACTGAGACACTCCGAATATAGGATTATTGGTGGAATTTATATAACATAAGGTTCTATTAAGGATCTTAAAATTTTTTCGGAGAGGGGGGTTATCCCGGTGTTACCAACAAGTATGTCACTCGAAAATGGAACTATATCCATTTGACTCCACTAATGCTTAGTTCCGAGAATGGCCTGCTGGCAGGCTGGAAGGTACGGTAGAGCTGGCCATCACGACTCAAGTAGCGCACTTGTTCATTCATATGATAGGTACCGTCTGCCGTCGCCTGAGTGACGCCGAGGTCGTTTTGTCCCCACTATCCGATAAGAATAAACGGGTTCGAATACGTGACATCGAATTTGCAGCGCGGTTGGTTTTCGATGGTACGGTGGATTTAAACATTGTTGACAATGACTGCTCATTTTATACAGAGGGAAGGACTGGGAGGTGACGAGGAGGGAATTCGAGACTCTTCTTGGGCGTCAGTGCAATACATTTGTAGAAGTAGTATGTTGTTGTGATCCTCGTCAGAGGTATCGACTCAGATTATCAAATCACCTGGCGCATCATGGTGGAACCGCATTTCATTGGATCTTATTCGAAACTATGGATTTTCAGTCAAGTGAGGGTGCGCCACCATTGAGTATACAACCGCGACGACACAATATGGTAAGCCCCGCACAATATCCGCTAATGTAACCCAAGCAACGACAGACGAGTTGCGGAGTCATATCTTATCCTTTAACATCGTCAAGTGTTGTGTAAGTGCTCTTGCAGCGGATCTCACTTGGAAAGAATAAAGTTTGTACATTCATTGCCTGTACACTTGATTGGCACCTCACGTTCACCGATGGAAATAAATCCTGTCGTCCGGCATTGTCGACGCTGTTGTGAACCGCATTCTCCTTAACGGGAACGCTGTGAATTACACTTGGGTCGATGTAAATAATTGGAAGCAGCTACGATGAAGACGCTTGACCTAAAGTATTTTTCGGCCCGTCCTCATCCTCAAAAATCGATTATATGCGTGCCAACATCCTAAGCCGACTTTCGGGACATGGTGAATATCTCCCGATTGACATATGTTAAAATATATAATGCGGCTACATACGAATCTGCTCCCAAATTCCCACTCAAGATATCCAAATCTTCTAAGATGATGCCTGACAATCCATACACCCCCAAATGCGCTAAACGTCTTGAAGTGGTTGTTGTGAAATATGGCTTTGGCGTTATAACATGGAATACTTTCTATTTTTGGCGTCCTCAATCCTGATGTATTTAGATGAACCTCAGATGAGCAGTCCAGGACACGATGGTCCACCCGCCCTACCGGAGGTGCGATCGATGTCTGGAGTACACGATCGTATGAATAGACCATGAAGTGATAGAAATAATCAACAGTTTTATTGCTTGAATTTTCCGACATTGCAGCGCCAGCGCAGCTATGCGGGATAGCCACTTCGGGTGTAGGATAACTCTGCTATCACTTTGAATATAATGAAAAATCGATAAATTAGTTAGTGCTAAGCTTAATGTCTCAAGACAATTATACTTGCACCCTATTTAGAAATGTTCTATTTCTTATCTATTCATTTACAACTCAACGCGGGATATATAAATCCGTTCAGCAATTATTCGCTCTTTCTTAAGTTTGTTAGTATTTCTTCATTGTGGTGTCGGAATGTTACTGAGTCCGCACATTACACGGAACACCAGTCTGTTGCATAATATGCCGACGAGTCAACTCCAAATGTACTAATCTGTCAGAGCACCGTGTTCTTAAGCTCACGATCACGATGAGCCGCTTGATGTCTGTTTCGTCAATAGGCCGTCATTCCATACAGCAAATAGAGAGAAAAGCCTTCGAAGCATGTTTGGCGATGAAATAGAAACGCCCCCTCCCTTCACCAGGACAGCTCATATTCATATCGACCTTTCGCTTTGGGTGGTTAGAATACGAAACAGAAGAGCTGGATGTGTGGAAGTTTCCAGTTGTTAACTACAATGGGGCAAATAAACAATTTAACATACTCACAGTACCCGTGGAAAAGAAGTGCCGGGAGGTGTAGGAGGAGATGAGTGTTGCTATCTGTACATTACAAATAAAATCCCACCAAAAATGCCGCGGAGTGTGCAATCGGCGACGCCACCGAGGCGACGGCCGCAATTTGGAATTTGGGATAAAGAAAACCCGGCAGATGGCAGAAAATGGGCCCCGTGCTGCAAAGAAGCTTAGATTTCCGTGAGTGAACTCACTACGTATCACACTTCAAGCTTCCATAGGGTTAATTTCCTCTCAGGTTTCTGGGACCGGACAGAAAAACGAGTGGAGATTAATGGTCTGCCGGAAGTACTACATTACGATGGCACCAGAATGAAGGTTGCAGGAGAGAAGACCATATCTGTTCCGAATCCCTTGGAGTGGATGCCTCTTCCCAGCTGTCTGGATGATGTTGAGGATCGACCTCTTAAACTCAAAGATGTGGGTGTTCCAGTTTCCCGTCATTGTATAAAAATTCTGTTAACACTTCTGATATTGTTAGTGGTGTAGTGTATTACCAGAAATGGAAGCGAACGGATACATATGCGGAAAGTCAGGAAATTGACCCAAAGCCCTATATTGAGCAACTTCAAGCGTACGTTGCCCTTCCTCATTTGTCATGTCTGTTGCTAAATAGTTCTCGGCAGACGAGTAACGAGAGGTGCCAGAGGGTTCAGGAGCAAAGTATCTCTTTACGGCCAGTACGCAAGCCGATTTCTCACAAACGCTTTTTGGGATAGTTCTGTGTGAACTCTTCGATTAGGTGGGATGAGCTTTCGTGTACCTCAACGCAATCGTTGCGTGCGAAAAATGTGTAGAATTTTGGATCATTGGAAGGTGTCCGTAATAACATCCGTGGTATCTTGGTTGTACTCTCCCCGTCCTTAATGAGGCTAATTTATGACGTTACAAGGTGGGAACGAACGGGTCACCCGAAAAAACCATCACTCAAAAACATTTTTGGATCCTTAGTAGAGCCTTATTTTATATAAACTCCAAAATTGATGTTACATTTACTTACTATTAGTTTGGCATGCTCTTGGGGCCCGCTCTTGTCCCCCATCAGCATGTTTCGCGTGCGGCCCCTGGATTTGTTTCCACCGGAAGTGAGCATGCTGAATACAAGACTGAATATTCACCCATATTTTGAAAATATAAACTAATAAAAAAATTAAATTTAAAGGCTAATAATTATCTCCGCAGATAACTTGTATAGGATGCTCTTACAGGGAGCGAGGCACTCGTGCGGTCGACAAGACGATGGATGTTGCCGGCAGTATAAGCAAATGAATTCAAAGGCTGGTCAAGGCAGCCTAACGTTTTCCTCAGTCTAGATATTGATAGGACCAGCGTATATTCCTCGAGCACCGGCGAGTAAGATCCGTGTTGTAAGTCTGGAAGTCTGGGTCGCCACGCTTACATGAATAATATCAACGGGAGGAGCCTGAAAAATCTGAAATGTGGAACAATAAAACTGGCGCCTATGTCGGAAACGACTACCACTCCTCACAATGGGGTAGAGGCATTTATGCTGTCGGTAAAGCAGAGTTTACCTTTGGCAACAGAGCTCTGGAATCAGGAAAATGGAACAGTCATCTAAATTGCAAAGTGTCGTATTGACTGAAACCACACGTTGAGCCGGTTAATTTTTTCTTCCCGCCATGGTTGAATATCGCATTGCGGAAATCCTTCACTAGTTATATTTTCTAGTAGTTGTGGGAACCAAGTGGAATCCCCTTCTGAGTTGTCGCCTCCTGTCACTCGGTAATAACATAAATTGGAAAATCTATTCGTGATTCAAATGGCCCTTCAAGAACACCAGAAACCCGTGTGAGTTCGGAATTGAAGTAGCGATGGAAGGCCTTTGATGTTGCACTGACATTAAAGGCCTTCCACCGCTTCTTCAGCAGTCCATCTCGACGTTATCCAATTAATTTGAGTGTCCGAGTTGGTTGAGCTGTACTGGAGCACCTGTAAAGCTGTTACACGCTGTAACGCTATTGAATCCACAACCCAAGTGGCTCTCTTCGCTTGGGTTGTGGAAATAGTCGCTCTCTGTGGAAGCATCATGTGGGAACTTCGGGAATATCCGCCTCGAGTTAGTTAATTCAACCAAGGAAGACCAATATGCATGTTGCCAGATACCCATGAAGTCAAAATTGTCATGTCTTGTCACAAAGGTTAGCTGTCGGAATTTCCAGATGATACTTCCACAGAGAACGGCTATGTGATAAGACCTGACAACTTTGACTTTATGGTTATCTGTGAACATGTATATTGGCCTTCCTTGGCACACCACACTACCTCAGTCGTGAGTTGTGACTAACTGGGTTTAGTAGGATCACGGGGTTGAGATTATACCTAGATCTAGAGAGCAGATTTCTAGCTTGTTGCCTATCGTCCCTGATTACTTGCTAGTCTATCAATACTGAGTGTAATTCTGTATGTATTCACAACGTATCATCTTGTGAAGTGCACGAACTCACCTTGAAAATAGCATAGCTGATACCTTTGTGTCCTCCTCCCATTTGTGTCATCGGCTGTAAGACGACTCCACTCAGGAAGTAGATTGTCTCGAGGTGGCAAGGGGATAGGGAAGTATGAGTCTGATGTCAATCCGAGTTTGTGCTGGCCTTATATACGTCCGATAACGATGAAGAAACTGGCCGTCGCAAAGAACAAATCTAGATCAAAATAAAATGAATCACAATTGCTGCTCATTATGAATCGGACAATGAGCTGTCTCTTTCCACACTCCCATTGTTTTACAACGATAACCTTAAAATTGGTTCGGATTCCAAAGGACCTCAAATCTGCGCCCACCCATCTAGATCTGACCTGAAGGGTGGTGGATTATTATTGTCACCTAGTTTAAGAAACCATTCCGCACTCAAGGAGTACTCAGCTTTTCCTTGTGAAATTTTCTTTTTCCTACCATCCCACCCCTTTCTGCTCCTTTATTGCCCCAAAACCTGTAGTTTAGATTGATTTGACATTTATTTGCTATTAGTTTGGCATACTGCTGAGGCCCGCTCATGTCCCCATGAGCATGTTTTGCATGATAAAGCCTGCGGCCCCTGGATTCGTTTCCACCGGGAGTGAGCGTACTGAATACAAGACTGAATATTCACCCATATTTTGAAAATATGAGGACGGCGTTTAATCAGAGACAGTCTGTCATTATCATCCATGATATAATATTCTGGAAATATTAGCTGAGATTTGTTTCCAGAGTGACGGCATGATGATATGGTCTCTGTCGCTGGTGATGACATTCCATCGTCAGGAAAACGGAACAGTGCGTCTAGATTGTATTGACTGAAACCACACGTTGAGTCGGCTAATTTTTTCTTCCCGCCATGGTTGAATATCGCATGGTGGAAATCCTTCACTAGTTAGATTTTCTAGTAGTTGTGGGGCCCAAGTGGAATCCCCTTCCGAGTTGTTGCCTCCTGTCACTCAGTATTAACATAAAATTGGAAAATCTATTCGTGATTCAAATGGCCCTTCAAGAACACGAACTCAGAGGATGGTGGCAAGAGACAAAAGGCGGCAGGACAATGGGGGAACTTAAAAGGGAAGCACTCCCGTTACAAAGAACACGGGCTAATGAAATTAGTCCGTTCCAACTGTTTAGTTAGAAATATGCCCACGGCAATTGTCACGGCAGGTTTCTCATGCACCAAAGTGCCGCGAGAGTCTATTCCAATGGTGTCTTCTCAAAAAAAGCCAAAAATAAATATAGAATAAACGTGTAAATGTATTAATAACTAAATAAATTAGACGGAAATGCTTTGTGCCATATATAATTCATTTTAATCCCACCCAAGACCATAGCGTTGCTAATAATGTGTCGCATAATACTGTGATAGACTAAAGACACCTGTTTGGTTTTGAAGGACAATCACGGCACCCTTTCCAAATGTTGTTTTTATAATTGATTCGCACTATTTTCGAAGGTTGTCTGTCGGTTCCAATTGAGCCCCACTACCATTTTAAAAAATAATGCTCTTACGAATCACGGGAAAGTTATGTAAAGGATACAAAATCCTACTGAACTATAAGGAGTTAATCTTTATTGGTAGATGTATAAACGATACTCTGTACACTTGGCCGCTGTCCAACCACCTTTTGGAGTCCTAAAACAACTTTACCCTTATAAGGCTCTACTAAGGATCCAAAAAAATGGTGCCTTATCAAAAAAAGCCAAAATTAAATAAACGTGTAAATGTATTAATAGGTAAATGAATCAGATGGAAATGCTTTGTGTCATATATAATTCATTTTAACCCCCCCCTAAGTTGCTATTAGTAATACTATCGTGTTGAAGGTTCATTAGCCTACACACTGCATGTCATGGGGAATGAACTCTGTGGATAGTCAAATTAGCCGACTGATCAAGCACCATGTTTACTTTTTTTATGTTCAACGCATTTACCAAGTTGGGCACCGTATCAATTAAGGTAGCCTTACAGCGCTTTGCATTACGTAAGGCGAGCGCTACATTTACAGTCATATATAGTAGCTTAGTAATATCAACGCTTTTTGCTCGCACCCACGGTGTACCGATGTATACCCTTTGCATCAACAAACTTTTCAGCAAAATATGACCAGATCTCTAAAGTACGAGCGCTGAGTGATATTGTTGGTTATAAATGCATGAGGGTGTCACATGCATAACTACGGGGATTATATACTCAGACAAGAGCAGTAATGAATGTGGGTAATAATGATTCCGGTCACTATACGACTCCGACTGCTCGCTTTACCAAAAAAATCTAACATTCGTATCCCAACAAAACCTACTGATGAAGTTCAGCCTCAAGGATTACATGAAATTATAATTTGACCACAGTGTTGTCAAGTTCAGTAAGGAAATACTTATGAAATGTATATTTAAAACAACTCACTCCAACTCAAATACTGATAAAATCTGGCAGATTATCATCTTTCCTATACAATTTTGTCACCAGGAAAACTTTCAAGTGTTGGCTATCTTATAGGAAGAACCACATTGTTATGTTTTCTAATGGGGAGTGAGAAATAAAGTGTTAAGTTCCGGATCTCGGGGCAGAATTTCCGCTGGATATTCCGGATACTTCCCAGAAATATGTCCTCAGAGTTTCGGAGAATTAGTCTGGGAGTTTCTGGGGATTAGTAACGGGAGTATCGGAATAATACCAGAGTACAGATGGACTTGGCTTCAGCTTATGTGCTGCGCCCTCGTGCACTCACTCAGGTGTCCATATTTCAGAGGATGAATATATGTCGGAATGTTTACAGATACTTGGAAGTTCCGGGAGTTCTGGATATCTGGAGTCCAGAGAGTTCCGAAGATTGAGCGTACAGAAAGACAGAAGAGATACAAACTAATTCGAGATTAAAACTAAAGAGTAAGTACATGGCTATGGAAGACTATATAGATGTTCCAGTAATTGTACTACAAATCTAGAAGTATAATAAGACAGATTAGGATGAAGATTCTGAAATGGGAATACAACAAGAACAATAAACAAGCGAATGAATAACTGTTAACCTGTCAGTTACTAAATACAGAACAAGGATGAGGTTCGGAAATATGGAAACTATAAATGTTCCATCGTTGGAAGTCAGGTCAGATTTTGAGGTGGATGTCAGAAAGTCGGATTGGAGACTTGGGGTGGAAAGTCAGATCAGAGATGGGAGTCTGAGTGGGAGTCTGAGTGGGAGTCTGACTGGGAGTCTGACTGGGAGTCTGACTGGGAGTCTGACTGGATGTCTGACTGGATGTCTGACCAGATGTCTGACCAGATGTCTGACCAGATGTCTGACCGGATGTCTGACCAGATGTCTGACCGGATGTCTGACCAGATGTCTGACCGGATGTCTGACCAGATGTCTGACCGGATGTCTGACCGGATGTCTGACCGGATGTCTGACCGGATGTCTGACCGGATGTCTGACCGGATGTCTGACTGGAAGTCACCTTGAAGGGATGAGGTTCAGGTTCCAGTGGATTCCGGATCTTGATACTGGTCTGGAAGATGGTTCGGACCCAGAGATAATATCCGGGAAATACTCTGAAGAGTTTCCGGGAACGGATCTTTACATAAAGGCTAATTGTGGTCTACTGGCTCTAATTATAGTACAATGAGCCTGAAACAGGGTGGAAAGAGCAGATAAAAGCATTGTACCTATAACATATCTCAGAAGACCAAGTGTTTATGATTTTATATCACAGGCTTCGAGGGTGATGGTGTGTAATCAGACATAGTCTGTCATTATCATCCATGATATAATATTCTGAAAATATTGGCTGAGATTTGTTTACAGGCTACAGTGATGGCATGGATGGTCTGTGTCGCTGGGTGATGACATTCCATCGTCAGGAAAACGGAACAGTGCGTCTAAATTGTATTGACTGAAACCATACATTGCACTGGCTAATTTCTTCTTCCCACCATGGTTGAATATCACATTGTGGAAATCCTTCACTAGTTATATTTTCTAGTAGTTGTGGGGACTATGTGGAATCCCCTTCCGAGTTGTTGCCTTCTGTCACTCTGTATTAACATAAAATTGGAAAATCTATTTGTGATTCAAATGGCCCTTCAAGAACACGAGAAAGCTAACGTGTGAGTGCAGAATGGGTTCTTAAACTAGGTGACAACAATAATCCACTACCCTTCAGGTCAGATTGTAAAACAATGGGATTTGTGGAAAGAGACAGTTCATTGTCCGATCCCACAATGAGCAGTAATTGTGATTCATTTTATTTTGATCTAGATCTATTGTTTGCGATGGCCAGTTTCTTCATTGTTATTGGACATATATAAGGCCAGCAAAAACTCGGATTCACATCAGACTCATGCTTCCCTATTCCCTCGCCACCTCTAGACAATCTACTTCCTGAGTGGAGTCGTCTTACAGCCGATGACACAAATGGGAGGAGGACACAAAGGTATCGGGTATGCTATTTTGAAAGTGAGTTCATGCACTTAAGAAGATAATACGTTTTGAATACATACAGAATTATACTCAGGATTCATAGACTAGCAAGTAATCAGGGATGATTGGCAAAAATCTCAAAATCCACTCTCTAGATCTAGGTATAATCTAACCCCTGTGATCCTGCTAAACCCAGTTAGTCACATGGGTTGTGGAAATAGTCGCTCTCTGTGGTAGTATCATGTGGGAACTTCGGGAATAAGTTAATATCCACTTCGGGGGTTAGTTAATTTAACCAAGGAAGGCCAATATGCATGTTGCCAGATAACCATGAAGGCAAAGTTGTCAGGTCTTGGCACATAGCCATTCTCTGTGGAAGTATCATCTGGAAATTCCTACAGCTAACTTTTAACTTATTCCTGATAATTTTTCCACAGAGAGTGACTATTTCCACACCCCAAGCGAAGAGAGCCACTTGGGTTGTGGATTCAATAGCGTTACAACGTGAAACAGCTTTACAAGTGCCCCAATACTGCTCAACCAACTCGTCAATTAACTTGAGTGTCTGAATTCTCACAACGAGATGAGATTTAGAAGCATTACCACAATTCGATTCGTCGATGGTCGCACCGAATGTGGATAACGTCGGGATTGACTGATAAAAAAGCGGTTCCTGGGAAGCGGCAGGAACCGCTTCTTTATCAGTTCATCTAGACGTTATTTAATGTTGGAAAGCATCATGGACAACAGTGTCTATTTTTAGAATGACAAAGGGGTGGTCTCTGGAACTTGTAGACACACGGGGATGTAGGGCCGCGTCACCTTGTATAAATACTATGAGTTTGTTACTATGTTACCTAGTCTGTTATACTTATCCATGACTCCCTATTAATATGGGTCTTGAATTCTAACAGGTTATGGGCCCCGGCTTGCGCCGTATAACCAAGTCACAAAACACTGTCCAATCGTGTTTTCAAGCCACAAGACCTTATCATACATTCTCATACCTAGTCGAACAACTTTCTGCACAGGCTGCATATTCGTCAAAGTTCTTACACATGGTGTTGATCACCCATTCCCGCCATGGCACCACGACTATTATCATTCGAACACACGTCCATCACATCCATCACATCTACCATAATTCTATTCGAATATTAAACACAACTACATTATCCTCTTCCAACGTCATCTCCTTGTACCCCACCAGCTTTTTTGAGACAGCAGTCTTGCCCAATCCATACCTCTCGAGCGTCGCTACAATTACTCGACTACTTTGCGGATATCTCATGCACGATGACTCTACTCAAGGACTGAACAACCAATATGGCAACATCTTTGAATTAATTACACAAACTAGGATATATTTCATCCACAAGACTTTACACCCTGTTCTACAATCGACAACTTATATAACGTAACTCATCACCATCAATTCGACAGACAGCTAGGAGCTTTCCTTCACGACGAACCGATCATATCCTGTCTCGCGTCAACCAATTGATTCGGTTGTATTTTTTTTAGGTCTCCGGTAGTAAACTACATGGCAGGAGGAGCAGAGCAGTGAGGAGGAGTGTTGAAGAAAACACCACACCATGGAAAGAAGCGGCGCCCCTGTGTTTAGTGAGGCCGAATCTGACACCACTTAAAACACCTTCCCTCTTGACTTCGCGCGATCACAACGACTTTCCACACCTAATCACATCTCATCGTATCTGCCACATCCACTGCCCTTCGAGATCCCTTTCAACTCTTGACCTGCACGTAATTGGGTCCACTTCATCGTCTTGTCTGCGCTCGACATCCTCAATTTTGTCGCCTTATCTGGACTAGACTATCCAATCACGTCTGTCCACCAATTTTCGTCGGCGTCGACCCCAAATTCCGCCCACATCAACTAGTCGTGTTGGCCATCCTTATTGGCTCAGCATTCTCAACACTGTTCCTAATCGTGCCTGCCACCAATTTCCGTCGATCGATTCCAAATTCCGCCCACATCAACTCATCATTTCACTGTCACCTCTGAGCGAAATTATTTGGTGCTACCTTACACCACCATCCTTTTGTGTCATCTACTCCACTCAGTCTCCATCGCATTGGTTCCTATCATATAATGGCCACGACACTTATCTTATCCGTCCCTTTGCATGGCTGTGGTGGTGAACTACGCAACAGGAAGAGTAGCGTGGTGAGGAGGAGTGTTGAGAAGAAAACACCGCACCACAGAAAGAAGCGGCACCCCTTTGTTTAGGGTTACGACGCTCAGCAATCAACTATTCAGCATACCATGGAGCCTGAGCCGTTCATGGACTTACTATTCTTAGCCTGGCATGTAGTCGCGTCCGCTTCATTGTCTCATTGTCACCACATGTTTTGACAGCGTCTGCGCTCAACGTGCTCAACTTTGTCACCTTATCTGGCCTATCCAATCGGCGATGCAAGGACGTCTGCTATCACGACAACGTCCATTTCAAACACTGCCCACAACATTACGATGCATAAACATCGTTTTATTATCGCCTCTGTGCGAATTTTTAGTGTGCCAATACGCACCATCATCTTACATCGCCTCTGAGCGCAATTTTACAAACATTACGACGGATAAACGTCGCTTCATTATTGCCTCTGTGCGAATTTTTAGTGTGCTAATACGCACCATCATCTTATATCGCCTCTGAGCGCAATTTTCACCGTCATTTTTCTGTCAGCTATATTTTCTTGGAACCGCCTGTTCCAAAGTCTACCGCAACCACTCCTCAATAGGAACTAGGTAATTTCTGGGACAAAATTTATGGCAAAATTTATAGAGCTTAAACTTGAATTCTTTCGGAACCGCCTGTTCCAAGTTAATCGTGACCACCTCTGTCTGGCCGGTGATGAAGCTTATGGCAATATAGCTCAATTTTTTATGGAACCGCTTGTTCCAAGTCCACCGCACCCACCTTTGTGTGGCCATTTCGGCGACAAAATTTATGGCACAATTTATTGAGTATAAAACTCATATTTCATTTCCTTGACATTCAATCCTTCTATTTTTTGACAGGCGTATGCATAATTAGGAAACAACAATCTATGCCAGCTTAACGGCACATTTATAGGGCGGCAGGAAGCTTCGACATCTTGCCTTATGGATTTCTTTTAGGCCAAATCCGACTCTGGAATACCCTGAATAATCTACTATTTTTTATGACTTGTCTAGCAATGCATTGGTCCTTATACAAGACATACATGGGCTGAGGAGGAGAATTTTGGACCTACATTATACAACCCAGAAAGCTGTATTTTGGACCTACGTTATACGACCCAAAATTCACTTCAAATTTTGTACTCTCATCGGTGCACCAAAGCTATGCGATTCGAGGAGGAGAATTTTAGTCCTACCTTATTCAACTCCGCAAGTTTGTCTGGCTGACGACTGTAGGGACCTGACAAGGCGGATAAAAAGTTGATCCCAAATTTATTCCGGAGACTCGTCCAAAGGAAGACTCCTATGCGTGAGGAGGAGCTTACCTTAACTGTTGTCCACGCTGAGGAGGAGTGTTGGAAAGCATCATGGACAACAGTGTCTATTTTAGAATGACAAAGGGGTGGTCTCTGGAACTTGTGGACACATGGGGATGTAGGGCCGCGTCACCTTGTATAAATACTATGAGTTTGTTACTATGTTACCTAGTCTGTTATACTTATCCATGACTCCCTATTAATATGGGTCTTGAATTCTAACATTTAATTAATTTGAGTGAACGACATGAGATTTAGAAGCATTCCATTACCATAATTTCGATTCGTAGATGGTCGCACTGAATGTGGATAACACCAAGAAGTGACTGCTCATAATGGGGTGGAAGGCCTTTGATGTCAGTGGACTTATCATTGTCTCTCATCAAGGAGCGTCGTGATCTCCTGAGTTTGGCACTGACATCAAAGGCCTTCCACTGCATTATCATCCGTTGTTTCTTGACATTATCATTATCCACATTCGGTGCGACCGTCGACGAATCGAGAACTTTATATTTCGTTCAAGAGATCGTCCCAGACCTATCACCAGCAAAGCCCCTTGACCCGGAAAAAGGTTTCAAGGACACTTTCTCGAGAAAAGAGTACGAGTGCATTTTACTGGGGTCTGGTACAGTTCATTATGCTGGTCACTTCATCTTCCCTGTTAACAATGCCCTTGCTTTTTCAGGGATACCGTCTCTTCCATAGGGATTGTAAGAGGTCCCAATCGTCCCGGACCGGTCAAATTGGATCATATGTAAGCCTGGCGCCCCAGTCTTACGCATTCTCCTTTTGTTTCACTCTTTTGTGCCACTCTTTTGTGCCACCCCTTTTGTTCTAGCACGTGATCACAGCACATATAAGCCTAGGTAGTTTTTCTTTCTCTTACCTTACCATACACTGCATCTGCCTGTATCCTGTTCTTGTTCTGGACAATACACTGTGGTCCTGTCAACTCGTGTGACCGCCAGTGATCCCAATTGATGATGGGATTACACTTTTTTTTTTGACACCAGCCACTTCTTACTACTTCCTTCACTCTGGACAACACTGCTGTACCTTGGTTCACTCGTCAGACCACCCGCTCACATTCCCTAGCACTCCACACTCCCTTGTCTCTTCCTAAGAGACGTCAACCCCTGTTGGCACCCGTACTTCTCCAATTGGACGACAACGATGGATTACCAGTACATTTTGAGAACAGATAACATCATGATGATACTAGAAAATCCATGAAATATATAAGATAGACAATGATCTCATACTCATGCCCGGCTTCATTACCAGTTTTCCTAAAAATAGTTCATATGTTGGGAAGTTAACTAGGATGGTGCAGGCGGACATAATGGAAGTCCCTTGCGACTGTGGTCCCGTTCATCACTCTATTTTTAATTTAGCCAGCTGATAGAGTTCGGTTCTCATGATCACCTCTGGCACCTTGAACCTGCCTATGAGTATGACAATGATCAGGTCAGAGATCATCCCGTTAGAGGTTTCACACAATGCGAATTCATGATGCTTGACGAGGTATCAAAAATAGCATATTGCAGACGAATGTATCTTAAAGAATGTTCTGGCTAAGAGGCCCCTGGGGACTCAGAGAGCCGTCTACTGATGCATCAGCAAGTACCACAGATCCTCTATCTCACACCTCTTTAATTTTCACTTCCCGGCTTCATACTGTCTCCAACCTCGGCCTGTGGCAAACCCTCAACTCGATTCAAGCCCAGTTCAAATCGTCCAAATGGACAGCCTGGTGAAGCTTACCACAACGGACCTTTGATATTTAGTATCCGCTTCCTTAGATAATTAGGATAAACGCGCGTAGTAGTTTTTTCATTATCATTTTTACCTACCGTCACTATCGTGTACTGCCGTCTCTGTTCTTAGACGAATATACAGCGAGAGATGAGATGGTACTGGATGTACATTCAAGTTGATAACAACTTTTCTTGGGGTCCTACTACTTTTTGACTATGGTAGCGGACCTGACGTGCTAGTAAATGATCGGGGACCGAATTTCACTGCAAGATCCCACCGTCATTAGCAAAACTAGGTATGATATATTTTATGACGACAAAGAAGTTTCAGAATGGGCAAAACTTTTTTAAGGCCTAACGGCCATTTCAACTTCTGTTTGGCTAAGTAGGTTCAACCAAAATGAGGTCCCTGGGAGTAACAGAGCGGTGAGACTTATACAACTTCAGCCAACAAACTATGTAACAAGTTGGACATGGCGGGCACAAGATCCAAAAATAACCAAGATGGGGGGCACATCATACTCAATAGTAAACTACTGGGCTTGATAAGATACAGGGTAGATAAGCATCATGTTAAACGTACATAAATGATGGCATTAAACAACATATCAATCGTAGCGTTCGGATACAACAAGGTGCACAGGGAAAGCTTGTCAATGGGCCTTTATGTTTTAAAAGCCATTGAACCAACGCAAACACTCCGGGTAAGGGCTTTGCGAGGTAATCCCAGCTACCTGCTGCCTTGGTCCGTACACATAACGCTCCACACGATTGATGCTGGTCATGATGTATCAGAATGAGTCCGTTTAAGATTCAAAAGAAGAACGCTTGAAAGAAGACTGACGTTAAAGAGATTCTGGCCAACGGCAGGGAGATCCTTGATCACTTCAATTCCCTTTTCCTCTAAGTCTGCAGCCGGCCCGATCCCAGATAAAAGCAAGACTTGTGGGGTATTGAAAGCCCCAGCACAGATGATGATTTCCTTCCTGGCATGAACACGGTACCGAGGCGAATTGCGGGCTTGGGAGAATTCGACCCCGATGGCCCGAGGCCGTGAGATGGCGGTTCCGTCTTGAGAGGACATCAGGAGTAAGATATGCAGTTGCAGAAGAGCTTCGTAAAAAAAATTTTAATGCAACAGCTTGGGAAAGAAATTATAGGGCGGCGTACGGCGGCCTTTTGTATCAATGAAAGCGGTGAAAGAGCTGGCACCCAGAGTTCCATTTGGCGTGTTCAAGTCTCTGTACAAAAAATATAATTTCGAGTCTGAGTTCTGCTATTACTGCTTACGGGCTCCACGGAATGCCTAATACTGCGCAGGCTTCCATAATAACATGGTATAGAGACTATATAATTCTGGAATCAGATAACAACTTGCAATCAGACCAAAATATCTAAAACCATACGGCGACATCCGGTTCGCTTGTTTTCCAAGGGCCATTAAAACCATGATCTTTCAGCTTTACGTCGGGTTTTGAGGCGCTGGCGGCATATCCTTCAGACTTCATGAAATAGCTACAATCACATAATCTGTCAGAGTTTGGCATCAGTGATATACACGACACGCACGGATGAAGTTCATCATAACTCCAACCTTCTGCACCATTTGCAGCCCACGAATTAAAATCTTTAAAGTAATCTCAGACGATGCGGGGTAAAACGTTGGTAAATGAATGAATTATGCAGTACAACCTTGGGGGGAGTAACGGTGGTAAATACACGCGTTGAGTGGACTTGATGATGGTTAATATGGTCTATATTCACAGCGTGAAGGTCGTAACGCATAACGCAAGACATACCTGGTTCCTCCAAGTATCTTTCCTCGGGGCATATAAACTTGACGATTATTCAGATTTTCTTGCGGGGAACGTGATTGTTGGCGATAGCAGCGGCTCATATTAGACGGCGTGACTTATTTTGACGCACGCTAACGAACGCACACTGAATAATATTCCCAATCAGCCTTTGTTTTCAGCAATTTAGCAAACCCCATAGGAAATTTCGTAAAGAATGTTCGTTTGTGACTGCGTGCAGGTCAGTTATTATATATGTTTGTCATTTTCAGGCATTAAACGCAAAGTTCACCTCTGTCCTGCCTCCACAAGAAGTACCGTCGCATTTGGATTTTCTGATAAACGTGATGCCAAAACGCATCCAGCAGTTCCTTAACAAACGAATGAGCGGGATAAATTATTTCTATGCCCAACAACTGACCACCTCCTACAATCACATAGTCGTAAGTCTTCCACTGGGATGGTGCTCGATAAGAGTCCTTTGGATCGCTTCGAGTGCCAACCAGGGAAGGATCAGAGCCAATAGTGTTCTTTGACAAGGTGATACCCATGGTATTTCGATGTCGAAGGTATGAAAACACTAACCACTAGCAAGCACTTTATAGTCAGTACTAGTCATCTTCCCACACCAGTATCGCACTTCGAGGGATCGATCTTGGCCAAATTTCAAATAGCGAACTGTCCTGTACAGGGACTAGTGCGCTACGCCCTAGTGCAGTAGGGAGGTGTTCAGCGGATTATGAGATGGGCTTGCATAAGAAGGCCAATTAAGGGAAAGTGCAATCGAGTGATTACGCCTATAGAATCAATGGGAGGCTATGGAAAGCCGCTCGATCAGGGTCAACACCAGACTCGACATTCCTTACATGTACTAGTCCTTCTTAGTAAAAGATAATGAATAAATGGACTGTCTACACAAGGATATAATTTCATAAGGCTGAAGTTGGACTGTTCGGCAGTAGGATCTGAATTAGTTGCCCGCTTGTGCTCGGGAAATAGCCATTGGCTTGCATAATCACGTGATGCAACGCGTCTGATGTTTGTCTATCATCCTTCCTGGTCGCCTGAAACAGGGTGTGTTTCAAATTCTGTCACAGAATGTCTGCTGTCGTTCAAAGGTGGCACACCTCAAATGATGTCTGTCCGATGGAGGAAAATTAATCGCCAACTGTGTCAACAAAGTCACCCCGTTTGTATCGGATAGCCATACATCCTATTACTTTACAATATTATTTATGCAGATGTGACAGGAGTGGAGCGCAATCTCTGCTTGCGATACCGTTGCGGCTGTTGTGTTGAGTTGCTGTGTTAAATTCGGGATTCGAGACGGGTTGACCGATGAGTGATGTCGGTGTTTTTTGTGACGCCGGAGGAATGCTGGATAGGTCTCTTAAAATGCCAGCCTCTAGAGGTGGGTACCGATTAGTTAGTAAGCTATGGCCCTATTGTCGCCCAGCCACACAACGTTGCCCCTTATCGCCCTCCATAATCTTACCGTTGACTCCGCTGCTCCTTTACCTCAGACTTTCAACAATGTCAACACCGTTTTGCCATATAAAGAATTTTCGTTACATACTTTTGGAATATCGCCTCGGAGTGGGACCCTCTGTGGTTTCAGACGAAGAATTCGCCACTTTGGTTTCCAGTCTGAAGCACATGGATGTAATGGATGATCTGATTATATACCGTCAAACCAAGGGATCACTTGGGGTCACACGAGATAAGCACGAAGAGTGCATGTCGGCACTTTTTCTGTAATAGCGTTCATTGGAAACGCGATTCTCAATCTCCCTATTGCTCTCGCTAGAGTCTCAAGCACGACGTGGGGCTGTCCGTGCATGGGAAAATGTAGCGAAGGCGTGACTTTCGAAATGCAAGCTCACCCCTCTCTTAATCGCGTGAACCTGACTGGAATAGACCCATTATTTATGAATGTGTCACATCAGGAAGACAATTAACAGTGAGAGGGAGTACGGGTACAAAGCAAACGGCGATCTTCTATACAACTTGTCAGGTATTCTCATATGGTTGGTTGTCCACCCGTCAAGCTCCGTCGGACATCCGCCAGGCTTAATACCAGTGGATCCTTGACAGCAAACTATGCGGTGACTCAATTGACCAATGCCACATTAGACGCCCGGGAAGATCAACTTATTGATTTGTCGGAGATCATAGTCCACTCGCAACTCAACCTTGCTCTCAACCTCAACTACTGAATTTTACCACCCTCCAAAATCAACGCCATGGTCATCAAAGCTATGGCTCGCAACATTGGTCCTTTGGCCAATGTTGTTATTCTCCTTCTGGGAGTCATTTATATAGTCAAAATACTTGTCCATGGCACATTGTGAGTTCATTTTCCTCGTCTCCACACATAACCTTAATGTCCCCCGTATAGTATTCCGCGACTTTCCCATTACCCTCAACCTGCTGAACTCATTGCCCACCTCCGTCGCTTTGCAACACACGCTCTCGCTGTTTCCATTGCCACAGTCAAAATACTTGTCCATGGCACATTGTAAGTTCATTTTCCTCGTCTCCACACATAACCTTAATGTCCCCCGTATAGTATTCCGCGACTTTCCCATTACCCTCAAACTGCTGAACTCATTGCCCACCTCCGTCGCTTTGCAACACACACTCTCGCTGTTTCCATTGCCTCCTACGTTAATATGTGCGAATATAGCCTTCACATGTTACTTGTGGTTTCTTGGTTCCCACTCCATCAGTGGAGCATTCTGAAGTTTCTCAGCTTTGTGGCGGAAAAGATCTTCGGTCCATCGCTGCTTCCTGCGCCTGTAGCGGATGTGTCTTCTTCCTCAAAATTCATGGCGCTTTTCAAGGTTATGACAGGAGCGAAGATTGAGCCATATTACGCGAATGTTCTTGTCAGCTTGTTGCCTGTCAGTATCTCCTCGCAACTGATGCTGCGTACCTGCTATCGTCAAAGGTGAGCCAGTCATCCGTTTATTTAGCAACCCATACTGTAATCTAACCATGTCCGCTAGCCTTGCCCCTGTCAGGGGTTCTCTCTGGAAGATGTTGCCTGCAATCCCATACATGCTGGCTCAGAGTCCGATGCCCGCAGATGTTGTAGATCAGGTCATCAGCTTGTTCTCCAGTGTTGAAGACTCTCTTGTGGCAGAGGCTTGCCCCATGGTTACTTCAAGGTATATCCCCATCCCTCATTTATGTCCCGGTCATTGACAAGCTGCACATTCAGGATCACAGCAACATTTGCATATGTCGTAGTTACACCACTTATGGTAGTGTATCTCCGCAGACCCATTTGGAACGTTTGCCATCAAGCGTTGTGCCTTGTGGCACGAGCCGCAGGAATGATGTTGTTTTGGTTGCTCAAAATCGCAGCGACAATTGTGTTTAAGTTGCTGAAATTTTTTTTGGGATGTATCTGCACGGTCTCAGCGTACCGGTCATATTCTCTTGCAGACGACCTCATGTCATCCCCCCTTGTCCCCATCCTCATGTGCAATCCTATCGCCGTTCGCCGCGTATGCATTCTCTCCTCACAGCTGATGCTACATACCTGCTATCATCAAAGGTGAGCCAGTCATCTGTTTATTTAACAACCCATCCCGTAATCTAACCATGCCCATAGCCTTGCCCCTGTCAGGGGTTCTCTCTGGAAGATTTTGCCTGCCATCCCATACGTGCTGGCTCAGAGTCCGATGCCCGCAGATGTTATGGATCAGGTCATCAGTTTGTTCTCCGGTGTTGGGCGCTCTCTTGAGGCAGAGGCTTGCCCCATGGTTACTTCAAGGTATATCCCCATTCCCTCATTTAGTCCCGGTCATTGACAAGCTGCACATTCAGGATCACAGCAACGTTCGCATGTGTCGTAGTTACAGCACTTATCGCTGTTCGCCGCGTGTGCATTCACGCCACAACCAACAGCATCAACACAGTGAGCGGAGCACAGCAGGGCGCCCCTGAGAGCATCAATGAGGACAAGGACGATTTTTTCAATGAAGAGATGACCCGCCGCATGAGCGCCTCTTCCAATGCCAAACCTACTATATCCACTGCCGCTGCCACTGAGGCAGACCCCACCCCACCCGCCACCCCCACCTCATCCGCCACCACCAAGACTGCAGCAGAACCCACCCCATCCACCACCACCGACACTGCAGCAGACCCGCCCCCATCCGCTCCCACAGTTCCTGCAGCAGACCCCACAGCCGACAGTGTCGACACACTCGGCCTGGAGAACATCAATGATGATGAGGACGACATATTCATTGATGAAGAGATCACCCCAGCCGCTACCACCGCTACGGCAGCAGACCCGACCCCATCCAGCATCACCGCCATTGCAGCGGACCCGACCCCATCCGGCACCACCACCATTGCAGGAGACCTGGCCCCATCCGCGACCACCACCACTGCAACAGACTCGACCCCATCCGCTGCTACAGCTCCTGCAGCAGACCCCACAACCAACAGCGTCAACACACTTGGCGGAGCGCAGCAGGTCGCCCCTGAGAACATAATTGATGACGAGGATGACATATTCATTGATGAGGAGATCACCCCAGCCGCTACCACCACGACGGCAGCAGAACCGACCCCATCCGGCACCACTGCCATTGCAGTAGACCCGACCCCCTCCAGCACAACCGCCACTGCCGACCACATTCCACCCGCAGATACAACTGCCTCTGGCGGCGAGGGATCGGAGGCCTCGATATGGGCCCCGGGAAACCAACCTGTGGAATACCCCGCTAAAGAGGAACAAGCCGACATCTGGGGTGCATTTCACGCAATGAAGAGGCAGGCCAAGGAGGAGCTTGCCGCCACCGCCAAACCTATGGCATCCCCATCGATAGATACAAGTGCCTCTGGTGGTGAGGGATTGGAGGCCTCGATATGGGCCCCGGGAAACCAACCTGTGGAATACCCCGCTAAAGAGGAACAAGCCGACATCTGGGGTGCATTTCACGCAATGAAGAGGCAGACCAAGGAGGAGCTTGCCGCCACCGCCAAACCTATGGCATCCCCATCGATAGATACAAGTGCCTCTGGTGGTGAGGGATTGGAGGCCTCGATATGGGCCCCGGGAAACCAACCTGTGGAATGCCCCACTAAAGAGGAACAAGCAGACATCTGGGCTGCATTTCACGCAATGAAGAGGCAGACCAAGGGGGAGCTTGTTGCCACCGCCAAACCGATGGCATCCACATCCACAGATACAGCTGCCTCTGACGGTGAGGGATTGGAGGCCTCGATATGGGCCCCAGGAAACCAACCTGTGGAATGCCCCACTAAAGAGGAACAAGCCGACATCTGGGGTGCATTTCACGCAATGAAGAGGCAGACCAAGGGGGAGCTTGCCGCCATCGCCAAACCGATGGCATCCACATCCATAGATACAGCTGCCTCTGATGGTGATGGATTGGAGGCCTCGATATGGGCCCCGGGAAACCAACCTGTGGAGGAACAAGCCGACCTGCCCGCATCGCATTCAACGAAGAGGCGGAAAGGTGGGAGGCGGAGGCGTGTGCAGAGCTAACTCAAGCAGAGGTCAAACTAGCCCAGTAGTGGGTAGTTTTCTTTTTCGTTTTTCATTTTTGTTTTTTGTTTTCATTTTCACTTTCGTTTTCGTTTTCCTTCCCTTTTTCTTCTATTATTTCTGCCCTCCTATTTACTTTCTTGGGTGATCGGCTCGGCTGGTTCTGGCTCTTGTCTTTAAGAACAAGGTGCGCCGTTGTTCACCTTCCTGCCTCAGTTTACCTATTCGCTGTCATGTAGCTGTGTCTGTTTCGTGAGTATTGTGTCTTCAGAGTCTCCTAGGCCACGGGCTTGCTGTGCAAGCCTGTGGGACATTGCTATGAGGACGTGCTGCACGCTGGATGACTAAACGTACGTCCTTTGTCTTAAGATAGCGGAGTCTACTCTAACAAATGTGTTCTTTCTTTCTTCGTCTTTCAGCGGCTTGGGTGCAATGGGGCATCCGTGCAAGGGATTACTGCTAATTCCCGACTGGTTGGGTATGCATGATTCTCACATTTCTTTTCATTTATTTTAACACATTTTTTTTTCCAGTCCCATAACCAGGGTAGGACACTTTCGGCATCCACCTTTGGCAAATATTGGCGTTCTACCGAGCGGACTCGAGGCTGGATGGAGCACCTGCAGAAAGCATTCAAACGATACCCGGTGGGTTTTATTGTCCTATGTATTGCATAATTTGGGTACTGATCCCATTCTACTCTCACACCTTTGACGCAGGACGTCAAGACTGGCTACTGACTTGATTTTTAGAGTCTTCTCTTGGCACCGACTTCGGCAAATTGTCTAGGCTTTGACTTTTTATTCATTTATCGACCTCTGTATGTCCAAATATTGGCTCGTATGCTTATCTTCTGAAAATTTGACGGATTTCTTTATTAATTTGTTAGCATCCTACCTTGGAGCGTATCAGCTAGTACGGGTCAATCCGGCAAAGGGCGACCCTGCATCGATGTAACTGTGAGTTTCTCTCACTCCAGTACAATTATGCTCTCATACTCACCTCATCATATCTTAAGCGGCCCCAAGGAACGGTTTTGTTGTCTGGCGGAAGCACTCCTCTAGTCGTCCCATATGGTCTTGAGAAGTTGGACTCGTACAAGGCCTCTCATCGCACTCTGTCTCTTTAAGAGTGTAGCCTGCCTACGAGTCCGACTGAGATTTCGGTGAGTTTCCATTCATGGTAAAATTATTTTAGTCTGACCTCTCGTTTAGACGACACGAAACTACTAACAGACAGACTTTCAAATCCAGCGACGTTCTTGAAGTTCACGAGATGAACCAACCGAGCCACAAGGTTTCTTTGTGTTATTGACTTTAATTTCTTGTTGAATTTTCCGAGATCAATTTTATTGTTTTGTTTTGTAGTCTGTTTTGTTTCTTCTCGTTTTGTTCTGGTTGTTTTGTTCTGTGTTTCGCTATGCCGCAACTTTGCTCTGCTGTTAATTGCTCTGGTATCAAGGTCACTGCTCATAAAATAAAATTTCTATCAATTATTGGCGAAAACGCAATCAACCTGCTGCGAAACTGTTTTATAGGAAGAATTCTATCGTTCTAGTGAAATAAAATAGAAATTGTAGCATATTGGTTGTGCATTAGTCACGTCGGAAGTTGGTTGACAGATGTTTGGAATCTTGCCAACGCTATTGCATTAGAGCTCTTTGCATGCCCACGCTCTGGAGGGCGTGCGGTCCGCGCGAGGAGTACGGAACTTTTGCCGTTTTAGTCATCGATACGTTGTCGTTTTCCAGTTCTGGAAGCTGGTTGGCTAGAATCGGGGACAAACCTAGTCTGGCAACAGAGTAGCATTGGCTGACACCAAAATTCCGGTATTTAATTTCACTCACTCCTGTGAATAGGATGAAGATAGTAATATTTATGCTCTTGACTTCACATCAGCACGTGGAACGCTATGGTACCTTTAGTGACACCAGTTTGTCCAACGTTAATGGGTTAATTCTTCGTTTCTTGTGTTTGCAGTGTGTGTTATTCGTAACATACAAGCATATTGGGATGATGATTTCCTTCCTGGTATACATACGATACCGAGGCGAGTTCCTGTTGAAATAGGATCTAGCGCACTACTCTACGTCAAGCTTACATGACCATACTAAGCAGTACCGTATTATTCCACGTCCAAGCCATGCCGTACCTTAAACACGTATACCATTGTTTCACTCTCATACTAGCCAAAGCCTATTTAGCTATCATAGTTGCAGCCTAATCCAGCTTCGTCTACTTCTGTAATGCGCTGTGTGATGAGCTGCATGGTTGGGTAGGGGGAGAGTGATTAGCTCTCCGCATATGCATGGGAAGACTCGCCGCTCGGGAGGGTGGGTCTCCTCATGCGTTACAGCTCTCACTTTAATAAATTCCCAATTATGATTTGTTCTAATAATCCGAAACAAAGCTGAGATTCAACAAAAATGTCCTCCGCTTACAGGGAAGGGAGGGTGGGTAAACTAAATCAGAATGATTAAAGGAACGATACTGTGTTAACGAGTGTAAAAATATTCGGATAGCGAAGATAGTGTCGTCGCAGTAAAAAACGAAAAGGCGTGGGAGTCCTCAGTACCCTCGGCTGGATGTTGAGTGCCACACTACTCCCGGCATGCCAGGGATCGTACAGCACTCAATACTATACCTCAGTCGAACCTCTCTTTTGTGTCGACTGAGGTATGTTATTACTTTCATACTTTCAGTCACGCTAGCTTACTAAGATGTATCATAGTGTATTTGTTACAGTTCCGGGGCTTGGGAGAATTCAACCCCGATCGCCCGATGGTGGTATTCAAATAGCGAACTGTCCTATACAGGGACTCAACTTCATAGTAAAAATAAGGAATAAATAAAATTATCTACACAAGGATAAAACATTTCATAAGTCTTGCAAAATACGATTGTCAGCTGGACTAAGGAAAGTGGTACCCTCAAGTTGGATTGTTCGGCAGGTGGGATCGAAATTAGTAAATTACCCGCTCGTTGAAACCTCAGGAAATGGGCACTGGCTTGTATTAGATAATGTGATGTGATGTGTAATTATTACCTGTTTGTTTGGCAACTTACAAGGCTGTGACCTGTGGAGGGCAAGCCCTCACCATGCTACCACCCCACAACTTTACTCGGTCACTTCGTGACCTGGTGGATCAATAATAATGTCTTTAAACACTACATCAGCAGTCATATCTTATTTTGATTCAGAGACTTATTTTAAAGTGATTAAACTTTACATTATTCAGAATTATATACATTATAATACTTTTGTAAATTCACTGAATCTAAAAAAAAACATAAGTCAGTTTCCTTTTGGAACCTTGTTGAATACTTACTCATGGATCAATAATAACATCCTTAAACACTACATATTTGGCTTGGAATAGTATTTTCATTCTTCCTCAAATTGTTTCTCTTAAGTGTCAGGTGTTTTGTTCCACATTGGACTTCTAACTTCCCATATGGCTGTGATTGCCCTTCTCATGTCATATTGGGGACTTCTGGAGATTCTAGCTCCCCATTTATTCTCTTTCATACTCATATCCCACTTTCCTTCCATTCCACTTCTATCTGTGATTGAATCTTTTAGTATACATTATTGTCTTGTATTCTACTAATCTCCAGTTCAAAATTGATTTAGAATCTTTCTGTTAAGAACCACATTGTTCAGGCCCCTATGTATATTTTCAACCTACATATGTATACTGTCCTCTGGCATTGTGATACCCAACATCAACCATGGCATCAAAAATTGTCACCCTGTTTGCTGGCCCTCTCATGCCAACTGCTATTGAAGCTTGGCTTGGCCAGTGTGAGGATGGGTTTGCTATATATGCCTCTACAAAAACTGATAAGGCCCAGACCTGTCCATTGAGACCAAGATCCGACTTGCAGGTACCAACATGCAGGAGTCGACAATGGCTGCCTGGTGGAATGCTGGCTGCACAGAGTATTTGAGGTTGACATCATGGGAGAGCTTTGAGAAGCAGATTCGCAACTGCTTCATGCCCAAGGGCTACAAGATGGTTGCCCTCCGCACATTTTTTTTGTGCACTCAAAATCAGCAGCCATTTTTGGATTATGCACCCAGTCTTGCAGATGCTCGCACTGCATTAGGACCCACTATTATCACCAGCAACATCTACAAGTACCAACTTCTTTTCCATTCCCATCCCATGCTCCTCCTTTGTATCATGGCCATCCCTGAATTCGACCTCGAGGACATCACCTTTGACAATCTTGTTGCCCTCATGTCCATGCAGTGGGAGAGCCTAATCATGGAGATCCCTGCTGCTACTCGTTCGACCCTTAGACCCAACCCCGCTCACGCTTCATCAACCACCACCAGCATTACACCCCCTCATCGCAGTCCACTTAGTATTACTGAGTGTGAACGTCTTTCGACAGCTGGAGGGTGCTGGAGATGCCAGAAGGTCCCCACCGATGTGGGTTGGACCACGCATGTCAGTCGCACTTGCCCCGGAGATCCCACCCAGGGTGTATCCCCTGGCCCTGATTTTGTTGCCCCTGGAACACCTATTGTCAAGACAGAACACATGGGCACTGTTTTACTGGATGCTGATGACTCCTCTCCCACATACCGGGACGATGACACAGATTCAGATGCCTAGTGCCAATGTGACCACAAATCGGTTTTGTTTTTTATGTTAGCTCACCTTTAATTGCTGTGTCAAATTTCCGTCATCATCGCTACCCAGCCCTGACTATGCTTCATGAACTGTAAGTGTGATTCTGATCTGCTTTGTTTCATGAAAAGTAAACAAATACGAATGCAATTCAAGGATGGGTTTTGACTGGGGCTTACCTGTCATGCCATTTTTCTGGACCGGGTTCACGGACTCTGCCACCTGAAGTTCCATACTTGTGAAGGAGGTCCACCAGGGTTGAATTTAAGGTAGTGGGTTGGCTTTTGTGTGGGGAGGGTCGTGAGTGTGAAAATCCAGCCTTGCATGCATGAACTCTTTAAGTTTTAGTTATTTGGAGTAGTTGGTTTGTTTTTGTTTGAGGAGGGGTGTAAGCCTGGCACCCCAGTCTTACACATTCTCCTTTTGTTTCACTCTTTTGTGCCACTCTTTTGTGCCACTCTTTTGTTCCACCCCTTTTGTTCTAGCATGTGATCACAGCACATATAAGCCTAGGTAATTTTCCTTTCTCTTACCTTACCATATGCTGCATCTGCCTGTATCCTGTTCTTGTTCTGGACAATACACTGTGGTCCTGTCAACTCATGTGACCGCCAGTGATCCCAATTGATGACGAAATTACATCATACCTGTTACTTCCGCCATGTCCTGGCCCTCGATGAGCTCTGAGTTAAATTCCTTCCTGAGTACGTGTGTGGCGGAGTCTTTGTTAATGATGAAAGTATGTAGTTGCATAATAATATAGATTTGTTGTAACTACTTTTCACAGATTTATCTGACAAGCCACAGAAATGTCCTCCGCATGACCCTTCCAAGCCCTCACCTTCAAGTGAAGATTTCGCTTTGCCGAAAAAGAGACAGCAACACAGCAAGTTCCACCCACTAAGGAAGTGTGGTTTCCTGGAACCCATTCAGACATGCCAGTATATTGATTCCATCTCCTCCATATACTCTGCACTAACTCACCATGATGTGTGAAGTTGGAGATAACATTGTCAACGGCGACTTAGACTGCAGACACCCTGCCTTCTTGGATGTCCTAAGAAGCTGGATGTGAAGGGCTGAAGCTCCACCGTTCCAGTGTAACGTGGAAACGGGATAAGCTTGGTTTGAAGTGTGAATCCCTCATGCTCGCCTGGATATTTTTAGAATATCTACCTATGAAACAATCATTCTATTGATCGGCTGATAGTATCACTTGGTGGTACATCCATGCCGTAATATGATGTGAATGTACCAATGTTGTAAAACACAAGGTCCCATTGGAATAGTATATATACTAGACAGCTAGATAGCAGAAAGCAATATCAGTGTTTGCACACAGTAGCAGGGCTAAACAGCTGAGGTGCACTAGCTATAGTTCATAAGCTTTTAAGGTATCAGTGTTCTATCTATGATTGTATGTTGCGAAAACTACAGAGAGTCAGACAGGAAGTAACTAAATGGAAAGGCGTATATATTACTGTATATCATGTGTACCTGCCTAGCTTGGTACCTTAAGTTAGGCTCCAAATATAGCAGGCATGAGACTATATCGTGCTTGCTAATCCAACAGGCCCCATTGTGGCCGAGGACGTAAAATCCAGCCTGGACAGAGGGTTGCACGTGTCTATGACATATTGTAAATGGCCATATTTGCCAGGCCATGGGAAAGTGCCGCAGGTGTCACGACTGCCGTGAACATCTCAAGATACCCTCAAATATGCACTTAACTAGTATAAAATAGATATAGTTTATATATTCTTCATAATATATCAATCTGCCTACTGAGGCTCTGCTAATTTACTTTAAGACTGGGTTTTAATGTTTAAAATTGTGAATTAGCTCCTTTTTTAAGAGACTATATCATTTAAAGTGGTATTTTGAGTATTACCATTCAAAATATAACTATGTTTTAGTTTGAAGCCAAAATGTATATTCACAGCAATTGTCCACTTTTCATGGCACCTCTCACAGCAGTGCATGGCACCCACAGAGTGGAATTCAATGTTGGAGTTTGAAAATTGTTCAATCCTCATTAGTCAACCTCTGCAATTCCTGAGCCAAACCACACTATATTTTTTGGTGACACTCTGATCAGCTTCTCTATTCATCCAGTGTTATTAAGGATTGTTTCTTTCCGGTTATTCCACACTTTTGGTAAGAGTTTTGGAAATCTCTTACTTTGGAAAGGTACCATCCTTTCTCTTAGATAGCTGTCTCTTTTTCTTCCTTTTTATAGCTTGCTCTTTGATTAAGTTGAGAGTACCTGGCTGATAGATCAAGACTATTAAGTCAGAACTACACCTGTAAGATTCTAGTTTGCTGTAGCCTTGTACCTCTTTCACTTATAAAGCAGTTTATGTGATCCAGTAAGCCAAGAGTTCCAAATTACACATCCACAGGGATCCAAAGTATTCACAGATGGTACTTCTGATATGAGATTTTACCAGCAGGGAATTCACCACAAGAGAGTATAAGGCTTTAAAGCTTATATATGTATATCTCTGGGGCTGGTATTAAAATGTAAAAGGCAGATAATCACTAAACCTACATCTTAGAGTCTAGACTCTAAGCCACCCACACTGACTGGACTTTGTGAAATTTATTTAGTTATTCCTCTTATTTTGGAATTATCTGTCTTATTTATCTAATGGTATATTATCATAATATTTGAACTGATTCTGATATACTATTTATATAGTTTCTATTCCATCATTTTCACAAATTATTTGGATTTCATTCCAGGCCTGATATTGTCAATACTAAAGACTATGAACCAACAATATCTATTCCTGGAAAAGGAATATTTTCCCTCTAAATAGACCAAAACCCCAACCAGCTCAGAAGAGCAAAGCAGAGGATGTGTGAGATAGTTTTGTTTGAGAAGCAGTCTGAAATAATACTCATAAAACAACTCAGATTGAATTATAAAGAGACTTAAAGGTATAAAATATTTTAATGCAAATAAACAAAGCTTCTGTATATATAATTTGCATTTTTAAGAGCATATAACACCATATAGAGCATTTCACACATAGTATTTGATATTTTTTAGAGCCTCTGTCATCCATATGTAAGTAAAGTTGTTATTCAATGTGCCAAAATAGAAAGGGAATGGTGGTTTTTCTGTAGAGAGAAGTAAGTTTAAATGCAATGTGATGTAACACCATATTCAGATTGGATTGCAAATACTATTTCTACATGTATATATAGATAGAGGAGTTATTTTAATATGTAAGAGGTTATCCAAATATCAAAACAAGTTCACATACAGTTCTGATTGAGGTCACAATGACAGTTAAATCTGAATCATATCACATTCATCACAAATGAATGGATTATTTCCAAGGTTACTAACCCTTCCTTCATCTTGACAACCAATATAGACCAATTATGATATTGATCATACTGAATGTAGTCATTGGTAAACCCCTGAGCTGCCTCCTCATTGCCATCACCAGTGTGTCCACAGTGACATGAGATTGGAAATAGTAGTCCATATTCTTTTATTCCTTACTCTTGGAATGAATGTGATATTTCTGAACCAGAAGAGACTGAATATCAAGTATTTCACTATCAATTTCAAAATCTGATGCTCATACTTTCATGTAATATGGGTTTAATGAATGCAGTGAACCAGACACTCAAGAATCTCACACTTGCCTCTAAATAGACCAAAATTCTGATTAGCTCAGAAGTACAAAGCAGAGTGAATGGGTGAGGAAGCTATGTTTCAGAGGCAGCCTAAAAGAATACTCAGAAAATGACTCAGGGTGAATTATGAAAAGAGGTATGGTAAATCCTAACCCTAACCCCTAATAACAAAGTTTTTTGTATATAAAATTCACTTTTAAGAGCATATAGCACAATATAGAGTATTTCTCATAGTATTTGACATTTTTTAGAGCCTCTCATCCACAAGTACAGTTGTTTCAGTGTCGCGGCAGTTACCTTCCTAATTAGGAAGTGCCGCGACATGCAAGTTTCTTTTGTAAACCTAGAACCCATGTCATTTAGAAGTTACATTTTACTATTGTGCCAATTAAAGTGGTGCACAAGGTATATTTCACTAGGAAAATGTACACTAGATGTAACAGTTCTCGTGTTTTGATGATAGAATGTCAAATATAATTTTATTTTGGTAATTTTCAATACAAAATTGATGAAGTATCTACGGATTTTGGAAAAAGAAACATGTCGCGGCACTTGCGCGGCAGCGCGACAACCCTGCACGGCACTTTCCTGCCCATATTTGCCGAAGGCCGCACTTCCTATGGGTACAGAATTATCATGGCCTGATTTCGTCGGCATGGGTAACCTACAGATCCGAGTATGGTCTGCAATCGAGACGCAGTGATTTCGACAGTGAACATCTATTCGAACTCGATGTAGCTGATGCTTATGCCTCGGAGCACGCTGTCAAAATGTTTAAAGGCGCAACGGAGGGGCTGCACCGTCTGCCAAGTATGCTCAAGTCATGCTACTAGATTCACCTATTTATATCTTCCTAATGTGTACTAAATATTAGTTATCTTGTACATGAGGGAAGGAAGGCTTTGTACTCTGTGGGCAACGATCGTCTGGCGGCACTCATGCCACAGTTTCGATTACAGCTTACATCGTCTATAATCCATCATCTTTCATATCATTCCCATGACGTCAATCCATCCAGATCCTGGAAATATCATCCCTTAGCAGATGGTGATCCTCACCCATCCAGAAAGTGGTGAAGGTTCTGAACACGGATGACGAAGCAAGTCTTCAGGCACTCCTAGCAGAATGTGTCTTAATCAAAACCGAATAAGATCCACCCGATTACACTGAAGCCAAGTTTCAAGAGGCCTGGGATACTAGAGGGGGGGAGGGAAAAATCTGAGATCTTGATCGGGCCGGTGAAGGTATCAGTGGTGAGGTCGCGTATGTGTCTAGGGATTACGTCGAATGTACAGTCGCAGTGGTAAGCGTTAGGAGTACATGCCTTTGAGAGAGCCTGCTAATGACCACATATAACAATACAATGCAGAACTAAGATGTTCACTCATTACCGTGGACATTGGTAAATTATGTCTGGGTCAGAGATCACCTGCCCTACTGAAAAAATAAGATGTGCTGGGAAGTTTACTGACAACTCAACTGGATTGCCGCTGAAAACCACATCGACCGTAAATCACGAGCAACCCAAAAAATAGACGATGTAGTGAATATGCCATATCGCCAGCGATGCGGTGGGGGGGGAGAATAAAGATCAGCGGGGGAATGATGCAGACTCCTAGTACCTGCACTGTATATTCTTTTCGTACTGAGAAACGATTTGTTGTCACTTCGATTTAATATTTCACTGGAAGCTGCTAAATCTGACTTTATACCCATCGTTGGAGAGTGGCTGTACGCCGCTTTACATGATAATCTAGGAGTCTACTTAACGGGTCATGGAAAAAGCTCGATTTGTGTTACGGCATTCAACTCATCCCAATCAGTACTCTTTCGGCACATTTGTGTAAAGACACCCGAAGGATTAGAAAGCAGTTTCTCGGGGGTATCAAATTCCAATAGCCGACCTCCGGTACCCAAGACCATAACTCTATCATAGTCTATCACAGTTCGTAAGCGATGGGCGATGGTGATAACAAGAGATTCAGATAGTTCCTCGCGAATAGTATGTTGGACCTGAGACGTTGGAATGACGATAAGGATATTAATATTCAGTGAATGGACCCATTGAACATAGACGCACCATCTCATCGAGGTGAAGATCGATTGCAGATGTAGCTTCATCCATTATGACAACTTGACTCCGCCGAAGAACTGCTCTTGCCAACGCCACCAATTGCCTTTCTCCTGCACTCAAAGAACCAGTCTCATTAATTGGCGTATCAAGACTTGAGATTCGGCCAGATCCATTTGTGTTGTCCACTAGATGACATCGTTTTAGAACATTCCAGCATTCTTGGTCGTCATGTTCATTGAATGGATCAATATTACTGCGAATTGTCCCAGAGAATAAGGAGACATCTTGGCTGATTATTGTCTAACAGAGGTGCATGAGAAATGTCTTAACCGCGTGACGAACCAACTTACAACTCTGGTCCGAAGATCTTCTAGTCCGATTGCACAAATGTCCAAACCATCCAAACTGTGAAAATTAGTCATAGCCAGGAGCATAGATGTCACAATTATCTTACATTATACGTCCACCAACTGGCTCAACCATCCGTAGAAGAGAGAGAGCCAGCGTGGATTTTCCTGAAACATATTGCGCTAATTAACAAGAGGAAGGAAAAACAAGTTTCAGTGACGAGTACCTGATCCAGTACGTCCAACCTAGTGAACCTGAGTCAGTGACCCGACGGCGGCAATTTATCGTTCGAAGAGAACTTACGACACCGATTTTCTCCTTCGGGTGTAACTCGAGAGACAACCCATTCAACACAGGCGGAAGTTCAGCACTGTACTTCACAATGAGCTTTTCGATGGAAAGTCCACCCGAACTTGAAGGCCAGTACGCTGGTGGTCGATTGGAATGTATTATAGCAGGTGCTTCTTCCTCCAGTTCTAAATATTCAGCAATTCGTTCTACGGAGTTAAAGTCAAGCTCTAGTTGTGCGGAGATACTTTGCCATGTGTTAGTCTGTGTACACTAAAAGAGGTAACAATTGACTTACCGAATGAGTTGGCGGCTACTTTCGGCGAACACCCCCGCTTGGACGATTATCACAGCGGCGTATCCGCTGTCAACGCCAGCCCAGAGAGAGAAGATAGTGGCGCAAAATACGACAACGGAGCCCAGACCTTGGAAATAATATATGTCTCAGTCAAATCATAGCATTGAACGGACAACACTTGCAATCATAGCGCCAACGCATCCATATGCTTAACAACCACTAGTGCCAGAACGAACTTCAGCGATGACCATTAAAATAGGGGGGAAGAGTCCGTACGTAGACATGATCATAGCTCTGAAATCTGTCCACTTTCTTGTAAAACCGATCTTGGTACCAGGACTCCATTGCAAATGCTCTAACATGCGTCAGTCCCTAAACAGTTGCATGACATGTTAGGTGAGATGTGTCAATGGGTAGAGGAAATACCAACATGTAGTAATTCATCAAAGGACGCGAAAGTCGGAGATAGAGACGTTAATTCCAAACGTCTTAGATCTCTCGATGCGAGAATAAAGGCAGGAGCTAGTCGGATGTAAAGCCAGGCAATTATGATCGCGAATGGGAGGAATGACGGCAAGAGAAGGACGATTACTCCGAAGCTTGAGATAAATGTCAATATTCCCGTGAGCATTCGCCTCACCGAATCAGTTAAGGCACCTGTGGATATTTAAGCATCTTATGGTAATCATTTGGATGGGTAGATGTACCATCAATTGTACCGAAGTCTGTTACAAACCGATTCAAAACCCGACCCATTGGTGTGATGTCAAAAAACCTAATCGGAGCTCGACAGAGTCGAAATAACATTGTTCTGAACAACTTTCGAGAAGCTCGGATGCTAGTGATATAGCCAAGAGCGATAGAGACCAACTCAGAGATGGCACCGGTTATTGATATGAGGAAGAGGATCAAAAGCCATGGCCGAACATTTACAGCTGGTGGGGGAAGATGACTGAGGATATGAGGCCGGGTGGAATCAGCGGAATTTCCGTATGCTTCTCCCCATTTTGCAAGGAATATCTGTTCTCAGGTGAGAAGTGATCAGGATGACATTTAGAGACAAACATGATTCCCTATTGTCACCCCCCGAATAGTGATCAGCATTGTAAACGTAAGTAGCCAGTAGAACCACCCTCCAGCGTTTAAATATGTCAGATATGTTGATGTCTTAATTCTCCCCTTTTCACGAGTCTCAGCTTGGACGAGTTTGCCTTTCGTTTTAGTTTTTGATAGTTCTTCAGGTTCAAGAGATGCGTCGGCCTCATTGGTCGGCATCGCAACTGAACTAGAGCCTGCTTCTTCAGACTTCAAATTAGGGGTACCTTCGTTAATATGGTCCAATTCCCCCGTCTTTCGGAGAGTATCAACTGTTCCCTGATGAACAACCTTTCCCCCAGATAATTCGACGACATATGCTGCCTTTGGGAGACACAAGGAAATATGATGGGTGACGAGGATTATGGTACGGCCTTGGAATAATTCGCCCGCGATGCAACAGTCGTAGATGTGATGAGCGGTGTGCATGTCGACAGCGGCAAGGCTTCAATAATTGTTAGCAGAGATGAGATTGCAGTTCTACACAGACTCACGGATCGTCGAGCAGGATACACTATGGAGTAATGTCAGGAATAAGGTATGTGGTGCCCTTCACTGCTCACCTCTGCACGACTATATACCGCCCTTGCTAATGCAATCCTTGATCTTTGTCCCCCCGAGAGTGTAACACCTTTCTCACCAATTTCTGGGTAGTCATCCCAATCAGCATAGAGTAAATTTAACATAAATTGCATATCGTTCACCCGTCATATCACCAGCTGGCAACGCCTCCAAATCTCTTTCTAGTGCACATGCTTCCACCACCTTCGAATACCGTTCTGGGTCATACTCTCTTCCATACAAAATGTTATCTTTGATCGTTGCGTGTTCCAGCCATGGGTTTTGTGCACAATATGCCACACGGTGATTTGTTTTGTTGAGATGGACAGTTCCAGACATGCAATTTAGTTCTGGATGCGTATCAGAATACCGAATAGGTGATTTACAATCCAATAAAGCGGATACCATGCGTACTTACCACCCAGCAAGGCTCCCAAAAATGCCGACTTCCCTGACCCCGTTCTCCCAAAAATTAATGTCAGCTTCCCGATCGGGAAAATGACGTCTATGTCGTCAAGTCTGAATGCTCCCGGAGCCCCATGCCATTCAAATGAGGCTTTCTCAAACCCGATTTGCGTGTTAAGTTTATCGGGGCCGGCTGTGAGTGATGAGGCCCAGGCAGGGACTTCAGGTTCCGCCAGATATGATTCTATCCGTTGCATTGAAACATAGGCTGGTAAATAGGGCTCAGTTACTGTGGAGGAATTGGATGTAGTAATCACCATTAAGCAACGCGAATACTTGGCCAGGGAGCTCTCTAAGTGGAGATTGGAGTTGCTCGAATAAGGCGACCTTTGGAAAAAGTTGTGTTGATTAGAGATAATGTACGACAATAACTATGACACAGACAGAGACAAAAGCTTTTGAAACTGTTAACGCTTTCCCTTCTATTAGGGTATATGACCTGTTTTTTTGACATCTTTTGTAAAGACTAATCGACGAATGGTGGGAAAAGGGACGTACATGAATGCAAACAATGCCGTAGCTGACGGCACCCAAGTCCTTAAGAAAAATCACGTGTTTCTTAATATTTCACCCTAAGCCTACCCACCTACTCACCATATGAATGAAATCAAAGTATCTACACGTTATTAGCAGCCCATGCTTATATGATGCATAAATAATTCAAGCAACTCACCCACAATACCTTCCTTAACCCTCCACCCCAACTCCACCTCTCTCAACGTCTCGACCCGTTTCGCCCACCGTCCATCCCAGCCATAGTATTTCAAGAAACGGATACTTTGGAAGAGCTCGTTTACACCGCTCATACGGGCATCCTTGGCACGCCACGAGGCACGGGTTATCTAATAGTAATAATGGGATCAGCGAATCAGAAATAAGCATGAAAATGAGGTAATGGCGTACGAAGATGTTCCATCGAGCAAGGGGATAATTGAGTGCCCAAGTAACTATAATGACTATTACCCCAGCAAAGGAGCTCCAGCCAAGAACACTAAGGATTCCTGGTCAAAAACGAGGCAGGAGATTCACAGCGGACAACATCACTTGTATAAAAACACTAGTGCGATCGTTAAGCGTACGGGTGCTAACAAGAGATAAAGCACCAATCAGTCTGCGTAGAAAGTTGAACGAGATAATAGACAACAGACCAGCAATAACACCACTGAACTGCCAGAACCGCTGGGCAACGGCGTAGGTGTCACCTCTATTTGTGTATCCTTTTGAAGTTTTGAAGCAATATCAAAATTTGGCTATGACTTACTGCATCAAATTGACAACTTTTCCTAAGTCTGCAGCAGCCACATCCCCTTTCACAGGTTCATTGACAGTACCATTATTCTTAGCTCCATTCTCAGAGGTTGTTCCTGGTTTTTGCTTTGCCGGCGTGACACCATTGATATCCCTTCGCTTAAGCGCCTTCCAGTGTAATGCACAAAATAGCTGTCCGCGGGTCCGTTCATAGCAGCGACGCGTGTGCCACCTTGGGTACGAGGGCAAAATACCAGGAATAGTGTTATAAAGGAGGGATACGTGACAAAGTTGCCGACCAGACTTACCCTTGAAACAAGTCCAATTGAGCAAAGGACAAGTGCGCCACGAATGTTAACAAGGCGTATAGATACGCGTTCGAACGTGCGGAAGGCGTGTTCAAAGCCAGGAGAGCAAGTATTTGTTTAAGAGCGTACGAAGGGGCGTAACCTACCAGGTGTCTGCGGTTAGCGTGGGATTGAACTGGAATGGAGAGATAACAGGAGGGGAGACACATACCCACACACGCCTTCCACATCTCGACAGCGACGTCAATGATGAGATCGAGAGAGTTAGAGCGTACCAGGAATAGTAGGATTGAATGGGTTGGGTATCTATCAATGGGGAAGGTTTATACAGCGTATAGACGCGAAATGGTGTGAAATGAAGGGCAAGCGAATCAACAATCGAAACAGCTATGGGTGAAATAAGTCAACTACGTGCCGTTTTCTTTCCTTTAAGAACTTCATGAACAAATTCCGGTGCAAGAAAGTAGGAGGCAATGACCAAACATCTTCGCCATTGAGTGTTTGTGGTATATTATCCCGATCTTCTTCAGATGGCTGAACTGCGTCATCAGGAACAATCGATGGCTTTAAAGTTTCTCCACGAAAAGAGGTGAAGACATCAGAATGCGTGGGTACATCGGAGCCAGTTGCATATTTAGTGGTGGATCGGGCACCACTGTCAGTAGTTTCGGGGATATCGAATAGTGGACCAGTAGGCGGTCTAACCTCTAGCGCGGGTATCAGAACCTTCTTTCCAGTATCAACCTCCGTTACCTGCCCACCGGAATCCAGCGGGAGAGCTACCAGTGCTGACGTCGCACCAATGATGTTCCGCGGAGTATCTTCGATAACAAGGGTAGAAATATCATGGGATAGATCACCCGCCGTGCCTTTGACCTTGGCGACTCTGTTCTGGGAGCGTTTGACAGCGAGGTCAAGGATTGGTTCAACAAAAGAAAAGGTCAACCATTCCCAGAGGGAGACACGGTCTTCTGGAGATGACAAAGTGGAAGATGGCACCTGAAATTTGGTGGTCAACATATATCTAGTGCCCTGAAAGCATTCCCATAACATACATCTCGACTTTTGGCAACATTTCCCCACGGCAAAAACATTTTCATAGGGAGTGACCCAGCCAAGTAGGCCAATCCAACGCTCAATAAGAGTCTTGAGAGGTCTCGTATTTGAACAGGGGTTGACACATCTGATACGAAGTCAATGCCAGCTGAAAAGGTGCAAAAAGTGAAGAATAATGTAAGGAGATATGGTGCGGTTTTGGGGGGCGAAAAATAGAGATAGGATGTAACTATGCTCTGTTATGCAGCCTTTAGGTACCTCTGAGAACGGGCTGAAGGCATGAATTACGCACCCACATGAACGTATTGGCAATACCTCCCCACAATTCGTCGACTATATTTCGTTCAACCGCCTGAACCAGTGTCGCACCCCATACAATAGATTCCAACCCTGCACCGTACACCATTGCTGTCACTTTCCACATTGGACGGTCATTTAATATCGGTCGTGCGGGATCGTATTCGGCAAGGTCGGTGAATGTGAGGAATTGAGTGAATGGGCCGAAAAGGGATCCAATGGACTTATATGTGATAAATTTCGGTCGACGAACCACAAGTGATAAGAAAAGACACATCAGAGGAATGCCTGGTATGACCCATCGGACTATATTTGTTTGAAAGCAGCGAGATAGCCATCCCGATTCATGGTCCTGTGATGCGCCGGTTAACTGGATTGTGGATGTTAAGATATGGAACGTACCAGAATTGAATTGCACCAAATGGAAGTGGTGCTGTCAATCATGTCTATTGAACAAGTGACAGCGAAGTGCCGCTTCATGGAGATTTGTCACGTGACATCGCTTTTTTTTTTTTTTTTTTTAATACATTTATATACCGCGTCGCATAACTAAGATACATAGCGGTTGGGAGAAAAGTACCCTAATGGTAGGTGGGGGCGGCAAGATGTGTATGTAGCTGGTTGGTATGGGCGAGAGGGTCGAATGAAGGGCGTGAGCCTCAATAACTATTCCCAATTTGCCAAAGTGCTAAACTATCAGCTTGAGAACAATTTCAATGCGCATGGGCTATATCAGCTTTACCTCACATCAAGTTGCAGTGGAAGAACCTGGGCGTGTGTATTGGAAATTGTCGAGTTGGAAACGTCTTAACAGAGAACTAATGCGCGGTCACGAAACGTCTTTACGGAGGACCAATAAGCAATGGTAATGGTGTCTAAAAGCGGATTTCCTTTTACAAATACTAGGATTTTGGACTTAATACCGAGATCTCCGAAATCTGAACAACGTTGAAATATTTACATTTTTGAACATACTCCCAGTCCAAGGCATCATGATAGCGTGAGTGAAGTTCAGCGGCGATGCGCCTGCGACCACGAAGTAGCTACAAGCCTGACTGGACTTCAACCCCGTTGCAGCTGGAATATTTATCCGACTCGCCTTAAACAAATACATCACTACCGACATCATTGGTATCTTAACAGTGCAGGACATCGCTGACTCAATTCAACATGAATTTGTCGAATCAACAAAGATACAAATTGGTTATAACCGACATGGCAGATCGTAGTTGAAGAACACCCGACGGTGGTCACTGACAAATAAACCAAGTTGAGAGTTAGTAACAGACCGGCCACTTATGGACAATGGGGATGAGAGCGGGCAACAGACCTGCCATATCACCCTCGCTCACCAGCTAGCACAACCGCATTTGCGCCTTTAAAATACCACAACGAGATCGGCAAGGGAAATTCTTCTCTATTTCTCTATCATCTCCCGGACATTTTTCGTCCACCTCTCCAACTGCCTTTCCATTAAATCTCAACGGCGGTATTAAGTCAACTTGATGAGTAGAAGTGGCCGGTAGACTCGCAGAGCGGTTGTCGCTTGACAGAGCATGCTAGTACAGGACCAGACCTTAACAATTGGTCCGGGCAGTTATCTCCACGTCTTTCCGCCCTAGTTCCCAAATCCAGTGACTGGTGGCTCTGCCTAAAAGAATCATATTCCCAGCATAGCTGCCTTTCGAACCTTTTCTTCCTGACCTGAGGTAGCTAGTACCAATTCCCCCTGGCCTTTTCTAATTGACCCTTCGTTGCTGTTCCATATTGTTAGATATTTTAGGAGTCTTAATGTACAATAAGGGCAAAGCACATTGTTGTATAACACTCACTACATGACCTTTATATACCTAAATACCTAATTCAATCTCAGAATCAAACATCTGAGACAACACCAGAGTCTCGCAGCTTCTATGGCTCATAGACTCCAACACTCCCCCTTGAGCCTTAGAAGCTCATACTACTATTTGACCATACAGAGGTCAACCAATGTCATTCCAAACGACTGGGGAGTTATCTGAATGGTATAAGGTCACATTTAGTGAGTCCTGCTCTCATGAACCTGCCCAGGTCCTCCTCACCCCTGAACACTCTTCCATAATGCACTACAGCTCCCTAAGTGTGAAGAGTGGTGGAAGTTCTGACCATTCTATATACGAAGAAATGAGTAGAATGGGAAGAAGGATGATTCAAGTGGAGGCCTCGACTGCTATAGTTCAAGGCCAGAAGTGTTCGCTAGCTCAGATAATGCTACCTATGTGGTAGCTGACACGTTACCCTGATCACCGCTCGCTGTAGACCTAGTTTGTGTCTTACGAGTGGTGGTGCTTGGGTAAAAGTGTGTCTGAGTTTCATTTGGTGCCGAGTGCACCCACAAGTATACACAAAGCTTTGAACTAATGAAATAGCGCAATATTCAAAGAATATAAAGGATAGAAAAAAATGAATAGAATGTGTAAAATATAAATAAAATAAAAGGAGTGTTTTACCACAAAACTGTGGTAAAAGCATACTCCTCACAGTGCCCCCCAGTTCGAAGGGATGTGCTATATGAAGTTCTGGAAAGTTTCGGGGATGCCCCCCAGGTGTCTTGTGTGGAGCCCCCCAAAATGCAAGGTGCCAAGACCCCAGTATTCGAAGAGAGGTTGGTGAGTTTAGGGGCGGTGAGGGGAGATATTGATGTGGAAAGGGGGGGGGAAATGGATCCATTCTTTTCCTGCCAGGACCTAGTTGAGCACTCCTCCAGTCCTCGAATAGCAAATGGACTAACTTGATAGCCTTCTAGACACTGCCACATTGTCTCCTTCCAGGACATGAGGTATTCCTCATAGTAGATGTCCTGTAGGTGGACAGACTGTCATGTAACTCGTTGAGCAGTGCATCTTGGGGTTAGGAAGGTAAGCTATCATTAGAGTCCATCGGAATCACCTCCTTCTTAAATGGGTGCTGGAGGAGGTTCATGATGCTTCACTGTGGCCAGATAGTGTAAGACTCGGAATTAGGATCTTCCCATGCTGCTAGTCTATGGGACCTAGCAGCATACACGATGCTGTGAGCCTTCCTGGCCAGGATGTATACTCTATACCCCCTATACCCCCTATACTGTCCCCCCATTTGTGATATTGTTGTTCCACAGCAATCTCGCAAATTAACCATTGTCATGCACAGTTAGGTTGCAGTCTGTGTTCCTGAAAGCTCTAGCCATGGCAGGTCTAGAAAGTGTCCAGTAATGCTTCAAGTAGGTGGGCGAGTCTGGAGGAAAAAGAAAAAATCACAAAATTGACTGAGTTCAGTACAATTGTGATGATGAACCCAAATATGGCACTGAGGTTGGGTCACATAGTTCTGTCCAGACATATCTGATCTAGGTGTTGCCCTGCGAGTTATTGAACCTTTTGCAGCTAGTCAATCACCGACAAAAGTAAAGTGGAGGGGTGGAGGGGAAAGGGTCCATATGTGTTGGCAAGAAGTTGTCAGGGCACAGTGTTGCAAGGCATTGCACACTGAACCTGAATCTGTGAGTGCCTCATCAGAAAGCGTTGCACGCTGAGCCTGAAAGTTGTGAAGGTCAAGAAAGGCAAAGCTCTGACTATTTCAGTGCGAGGCTTTAACCATGAGGAAGGACCTTGTTGAACAGTGTATGCTGAATCTGTAAGTTGCAAAGGTTAGAAGAGCAAAGCTTTGACTATTTCAGTGCGAAGCTTTAGCAGAGGGGAAGGCTAAGAGTAGATGACGTTGAAAATTAAGACGGTGTGATTGTTTCATCGTGGGGTGACACACCCCTACACCCACATGTGTCCACAGGTTTTGGAGGTCAGTCCCTTAGTCTGTTTCATGCTCGTCTGTCATCCTGACATCCTCATCGTTTGGAAGGACTGGGTAAGGTATGTATGTGACCACTTTGGGATCAACTTTGTTACCTCATCAAGAGTTCCAGGCCAAGTGAATAAATCATGTGCTGATATGATGCCATGATACCGACCTAGCCAAGCTGCTACTGCTGCAGGCACGGATGGGTATCTAGTCTTGTAATCCTTCGTGGCAGCGATGACCTTATCTCTCGAAACTCGAGGAGCATAGTAAGAGCCCCACTTCACGTTGACAGGCTCTGAATAAAGAAGTTGGCCATGATGCTTGAGCATAACTTGTCTCGGCAGGAAAACCAGAGTATCCTTCATGAAGATGCAAGCATTTTGTCTTTCCAAGGGACTCAACTGCTCGAAGTTCAAGTTACCTTCCATTTAACACGATTTGCGATGCTCAGCGTGTGAGGAGTACAGTCCAGCCCAGATCACCACTGTGAAGAGTGGTGGAAGTTCTTGTTGAGTAGTAGACAAGATTTCGAAAGGATTGAGTCTGTTTGTGAAGCTCAGTGAGTGAGTGAGTAAACTTCACTATATATTATAGTACCTGTTTGCGAAGCTACAAGATATTTTTAATGAGTAATAGAATAATAATGAATGATTGCGCATATACCTCTGTGAGTGAGTGAGTAAACTTCACTGAGGTATATGGCGAAATATTGTGACTTTTTATCTAATTTCTAATTATTTTAGGAGAGTTATTAGGGGAGTAAATAGGGGAAATTTAGATATTCGAAGTTTCTAGTCCATTGCATCATTAAGGAGAAATTCGTAATTAGGAGTTATTCCCCCCCTAACGGCACCTCAATATATGTGCATATATGTGCATATACTCGTCATCGGATCCATATTTCAGTTACATTTTACGCGAAGACTTGATTACTAACAGTTCTGACCATTCTATATATGAAGAAATGAGTAGAATGGGAAGAAGGATGATTTGAGTGGAGGCCTCGACTGCTATAGTTCGAGGCCAGAAGTGTTCACTAGCTCAGATAATGCTACCTATTTGGTAGCTGACACGTTACCCTGATCACCACTCACTGTAGACCTAGTTTGTGTCTTACGAGTGGTGGTGCTTGAGTAAAAGTGTGTCTGAGTTTCATTTGGTGCCAAGTGCACCCACAAGTATACACAAAGCTTTGAACTAATGAAATAGTGCAATATTCAAAGAATATAAAGGATAGAAAAATATGAATAGAATGTGTAAAATATAAATAAAATAAAAGGAGTGTTTTACCACAATAAAACTGTGGTAAAAGCATACTCCTCACACTAAGACTCTAATAGTCATAGCATTTCCTCTGGCAGAGATTTCCTATCCCTCTGGCTCACAATACCTGTCAGGCTGCCATCCTCAGGCTTGATGGGTCTGGAACATACATATCTTCGACACCTCAGTCAGTGTAAGGTATCCAGCTATTTACTCTCTCAAATAGTTAACAAATGTTGACACGGCAAGGGATTCAAGAAATAAACAAATAAAGGTCCAGTAATTTAAATACTGATAGATTAATTGGCTGTGCTATTAAGCTTAAACAACTAAAGTCAATATTTGTTTGGTCTCTTGACAAATTCAGATGAACTTATAGTGACATGCTCTATGAAAGTTAAGTTCTTCTTGAGAATAAAGGTTCAGGAGCTGAATGTACATATGTGCAATAAGTCGGCAGAAACTTGTCATAAGCCTTCGCTTGCTTGTAGTCTTTTAGTTTACTATTTATAAAGATTTAACAAGCTGTTAAATAACTTATAAATAGAGAGATTGTCCAAAAGTCGAATATCCAAGCATTTGTTTAAAGATTGATTAACTGTGCTGTTAATATGGGCTCTTGAATAACCTAAATGGGCAGGGATTTCAGTAATAAGGATTTAGATTTACTTAAGTGATTAGTAAGCCTAAAGGTTTCTAGGAAGCTGAGGGAACTTAGATGAATTAGCTAAGTTCAAAAGTTGCTGACAAAGAGTTCAAGATTCTGCAAGTGTAGGTGCTTGCAGTTAGATATTAGACTAAGGCTATTATTGTCCTTAGGATGATTAGATAACCTTCTGAGCTGGTGCTGTTGATAGTAGTAAAGTAGATTGATTTATTCAGTGATTTAGGCCTCTTTTTATACATGTAGAGAGTTCTGCTTAATAATATCTAAATAACTAAATAGGAAATTATTAGAAGGTTCTGTTGAAATATATAGTCCCTAAGAAGAGCTCAGTCTCATATAAGTATAACGGACTAATATAATGTGTACCTAAGAAGAGCTATTGTATACAGTAAGTGCATATACTAAGAGAGAAAGGATCATTCTGTGCTCACCTCAGTCTCATATAAAGTATAATGGACTGAGGTTAAGCTATATAGGTTATCCCTTTATATATTCTACATAAACAAAAGGACCATGTGCTCATATGTGAGACGTGTGGATGAGTGGAGCCTGTTCCGACCGTGTCGTAACCCATGTCGCAACCCGATGGTCCCTGAGAATACTGCAGTCTTTCGATGTTCCAAGTTATTAATCAAGTCATCATTTCGGCAACCTTCAGAACACTGACACTGACGTATACCTTCACGGCGATCAAACCTCGTTTACACCCCTGTCAAAATATACTCTACCATCTGGTTATGCTTTGATACGTCCCCTTTCATTATGATGATCTGTTTTACTCTATGTTTCACATATGCCCGTATATACTTGTAGCCCGTGGACTATTCCCTTTTCTCGTAATCCCGCTCTCGGCTAAATCTCGGCTTCCGATCTTATCGTAACCTTCCGGTTCCTAGTCAAGCTTATTTGTCAATGCCGTTTTCCGCTCTTCCCTTAGTTAGTAGTTTCTAGATGGCGATAACTCGTATATAAGACCCACTGTAATGTAACTACTAGACAATCAGAATATCGACTTAGAATATCGACTTAGAATATCGACTTAGAATATCGACTTAGATCAACTTAGATACCCCTCTAATTTCCGACTCCATTATCTATTCACGACCACCACATTCGGACTCCCTCCGATTTACGATTCGACCTACATTTACGACTTCAACCTCTAATCTCCGAGTCTCAGTCTCCGAGTCTCAGTCTCCGAGTCTCAGTCTCTGAGTCTCAGTCTCCGAGTCTCAGTCTCCGAGTCTCAGTCTCCGAGTCTCAGTCTCCGAGTCTCAGTCTCCGAGTCTCAGTCTCCGAGTCTCAGTCTCTGAGTCTCAGTCTCCGACTCACAGTCCCCGACTCTCTCAGTCCCCGACTCTCTCAGTCCCCGACTCTCTCAGTCCCCGACTCTCTCAGTCCCCGACTCTCTCAGTCCCCGACTCTCTCAGTCCCCGACTCTCTCAGTCCCCGACTCTCTCAGTCCCCGACTCTCTCAGTCCCCGACTCTCTCAGTCCCCGACTCTCTCAGTCCCCGACTCTCTCAGTCCCCGACTCTCTCAGTCCCCGACTCTCTCAGTCCCCGACTCTCTCAGTCCCCGACTCTCTCAGTCCCCGACTCTCTCAGTCCCCGACTCTCTCAGTCCCCGACTCTCTCAGTCCCCGACTCTCTCAGTCCCCGACTCTCTCAGTCCCCGACTCTCTCAGTCCCCGACTCTCTCAGTCCCCGACTCTCTCAGTCCCCGACTCTCTCAGTCCCCGACTCTCTCAGTCCCCGACTCTCTCAGTCCCCGACTCTCTCAGTCCCCGACTCTCTCAGTCCCCGACTCTCTCAGTCCCCGACTCTCTCAGTCCCCGACTCTCTCAGTCCCCGACTCTCTCAGTCCCGACTCTCAGTCCGACTCTCTCAGTCCCCGACTCTCTCAGTCTCCGACTCTCTCAGTCTCCGACTCTCTCAGTCTCCGACTCTCTCAGTCTCCGACTCTCTCAGTCTCCGACTCTCTCAGTCTCCGACTCTCTCAGTCTCCGACACTCTCAGTCTCCGACACTCTCAGTCTCCGACACTCTCAGTCTCTGACACTCTCAGTCTCCGACACTCTCAGTCTCCGACTCTGTCAGTCCCCGACACTCTCAGTCTCCGACTCTTGGTCTCCAACCCCTCAGCCCACCCTGGACTTATCCTTCGGTTTCCGATCGGTAGTTTACCGAGAGGTTTACTTGACAGGACTAGTTTTCGCCCGCCCGAAATTTAAGGACACCTGACGGTAACTTGCGAGGGTGCAGCACATAAGCTGAAGCCAAGTCCTTCCATTCGGTCCCTGTCGGCCAGCCGACATCTGTCAGTTTCTGCTCTTAACAGTATATTCTGATTTCTACTCACAAACCCGTCCTTATATCTTGTTACGACCGTGTTGCAACCCTATCGGTCCCGAGGTTATCGCCACTTGTCAACGTTTCAAGTCATCCTCTCGGAACCCATCGGCCCCGAAGCTGACGAATGTTTTCGCGAAGATCAAACTCCGTTTATGCCCACGTCAAAACAACTCGTATTGTCTGGTCAAACTTTGATACGTCCCCTTTATTATGTTGATCCGTTCAATCTTATGTTTCACATATGTCTATCTATATTTGTAGTCCTTGAACTATTTCCTTTTATCGTAATCCCGCTCTCGGTTATCATCGGCCTCCGAACTAATCATAAACTTCCCGTTCCTAGTCAAGCTTATTGTTAATACCGTGTTCCGCCCTTCTCCCCATTAGTATTTTCCAGACGCCTGTTACTTGTATATGAACCCACTGTAGTTGTAGTTACTAGGCAATCAGAATATCGACTCAGAATACCCTCATATGCCTGTATCAGTCTCATACTAAGAATCCCCCCATCCGCCTTCGCGTGCGCTCGCCCACTCCCGGCCCCGACCCCTTGGCCCGACGCTCGACTTGTCCTTCGATTCCGATGGGTATCACGCCGAAAGGTACTCACTAGGATTAGTCTTTGCCTGCCCGAAATTTAAGGACATCCTACGGATATTTGCGAGGGCGCAGCACATAAGCTGAAGCCAAGTCCTTCCAATCGGTCCCTGTCGGCCACCGACATTAGTCAGTTTTCAGTTCTTAACAGTATATTCTGATTTCACACTCGCATTTTCCGTTAATCATGCCTCCGAGAAGAAATGCCAAGCCTAGCGGCGAAGCAGAATCTTCCACTCTCAAGTCTCCTTTTCTGTATACAGCCCGAGCTACTCAGAGAACTCTGCTACCAGAAACCTCCAAAGAATCTCGCTTTGTGGAGATTACCGGCGATGCTGAAGAAGTAACTGAAGCAACCGATCCCGAAGCAACTGAGGAGATTAACAATCAACCAGTTTCGGAACACGAACCCGAGGATGGCGACCAACCTCAGGCTAGTGGCTCCAAGAAGTCCGCAAAGAAGAAACCAGCTCTCGACCCTGAAGAAACATGGGAATTGTTTTCAGGTACTCTAGGATCCCTTAACAAATTCCTTAAAAGCAATATCAAGGAAAAGGAACCTGGGCAAACCCGAGTCAACAAACCCGAGCCATTCACTGGCTCAAACCCGAAGAAATTGCCGACATTTCTTATGCAATGTCGATTCAACTTTCGGGACTGCCCGGCTGCATTCGCAACGGATGACTGAAAGGTAAACTTCGCACTCTCATACCTTAAGGATTCCGCAGCAGCCTGGTTTGAACCCGCATTCTCTGGCCTCACCTCTGAAGACCCCGATTGGCTTCACGATTGGGATGCCTTTGTCGAGGAACTCGAAACTAACTTCGGTCCCTACGACCAAACCGGCGATGCCAAAACCGCGCTTTCTAATCTCAAAATGAAAGACACTCAGCACATCACCGATTACATCATCCAGTTCAACAACCTCGCCGCACATTGCGACTGGGGCGATTCGGCCCTCCGCTACCAGTTTTACTCCGGCCTTCCGTCTCGCCTCAAAGATGAAGTCTCCAAAGGAGAGACTGGCAAGCCGAAGACCCTCTCTCTCATGCGTCTGAAAGCCCAAAACGCAGATGCCTGATACTGGGAACGACGTTTGGAAATGAGTCGCAAAAACCCCTCAGACAAAAAATCATCGGACAATAAGAACGCCAACAAGTCTGGTAATCAAAACACCAACAACAATGGCAACTCGACCTCTGATAAGAAGTCCGAAAACAAAGGGCTACCGACAAAAAAGGCAAGGGAAAACAGTCGAATAAGTCTCAAGACAAAGACAAACCCGACTTAACTGGCAAACTCGGCTCCGATGGCAAGCTCCTACCACAGGAAAAGCAACGCCGAATGGACAACAACCTTTGTTTGTTGTGCGCAGATCCCGGACACCGAGTCGCTGCTTGCCCAAAAGCCACAAAAGCCCGATCGGCTAATACGGCCACGGCCTCACAACCGGCCAAGCCGGCTATCGAGTCGAAAAAAGATTAAGCAACTCTCTGGATTCCGTGCGTTTGGAGAGTTGCGTTGAATCTCCTCACACACCAGAAAATTGTCACCTTAACACATCCGCCTTGTATGATCCTAATTCCTTGTTCATAAATCTTACCTCGGAACCTCTCGGGACCCTCACATTTCGAGCTCTCATAGATTCAGGTTCAACCCATTGTTTTATAGATACAAGTTTTTCCAGAAAAAATCAGTTAAAAACCTACGCAATAGATCCAATTCTGCTCTGACTCTTTGATGGTACCTCAAACTCCGTAATCTCGCAAGCCTGTGAACTCTGACTTCGGTTCCCGTGTGGAACCTTTCAGACAGTTACGTTTTTTGTAACACAGTTGGACCCGAGCTGCTCCGGCTCCCGAGCATTTACAGTCAATCTTAAAATTGACGAAGTCACCGGTCGCTTTGCATCCCCGGTGACCGAACCAATCGCAGATTTAGAAGGTGTTCCCGAAAAATACCATGAATTTGCAGATGTCTTCAGTAAACAAAAAGCCGATCGACTCGCCCCTCACAGGCCTTACGATTTGAAAATTGATATTGAAGATGGTTCACATCCGCCCCTAGGCCCGGTTTATCCTCTCTCGCAGTCTGAATTATCGGCTATCCGAGATTTCTTGGACGAACATTTGGCTATAGGTTTTATCCGACCCTCAAAGTCTCCTTATGGAGCCCCTGTCCTATTCGTTCGGAAAAAAGATGGTTCCCTTCGACTTTGCGTTGATTTTCGAGGACTAAATGTGATCACTCGAAAAGACAAGTACCCATTACCATTAATCTCTGATTTACTTGATGCCCCTCGGAAGGCCCGAATCTATACAAAGATAGATCTCAAGCATCCCTATCATTTGGTTCGGATCGCCGAAGGCGACGAATGGAAAACGGCTTTTCGCACTCGCTATGGCTCCTTTGAATGGTTAGTAATGCCTTTCGGCCTCACCAACGCTCCGTCGGTCTTTCAACGTTTTATCAACGACGTCTTTTCCGACCTCCTCAACGTCTTTTCCGACCTCCTCGACGTCTTTTCCGACCTCCTCGACGTCTTTTCCGACCTCCTCGACGTCTTTTCCGACCTCCTCGACGTCTTTTCCGACCTCCTCGACGTCTTTTCCGACCTCCTCGACGTCTTTTCCGACCTCCTCGACGTCTTTTCCGACCTCCTCGACGTCTTTGTCATTGTGTATTTAGACGACATCCTCATATTCTCCGAAGATCCTACACCTCATGACGGACATGTTCGTGAAGTTCTCCGAAGACTCCGAAAACATGGTCTTTTTGCGAATGGTAAAAAATGTTCTTTTGATGTCGACACAGTTGAATATTTAGGGTTTATGATGGGACCTGACGGTCTCCACATGGACGACTCTAAAATTCAAGTCATTCAAGATTGGCCGGAACCCCAGAAGGTTAAGGATATTCAATCCTTTCTAGGCTTCGCCAATTTTTATCGTCGTTTCATTCACAACTACTCAAAAATTACCGTTCCACTCACCCGTCTTACTCGTAAAGACGCCCCGTGGAATTTCTCCGAAGAATGCCGATCGGCATTCCAGGAATTGAAAAGTGCGTTTACATCCGCCCCTATTTTGTCGCACTGGAAGCCTGACGTTCAACTCATCGTGGAAACTGATGCTTTGGACTATGCGCTTGCCGTGATATTGTCCATTCTGGACACCGATGGTGAAGTACACCCAGTAGCTTTTCTGTCTCGCACATTTTCGGCGCCCGAACTCAACTATGACGTTCACGATAAGGAATTACTCGCAATATTTGAAGCTTTCAAGACATGGCGACATTATTTGGAAGGCTCGGCCCACCCGGTAGATGTTATTACAGACCACAAAAATTTAGTTTACTTTTCAACCACAAAACTTCTCACCCGTCGACAAGCTCGATGGTCCGAATACCTCTCTGCTTTCAACATGGTAATTCGTTTCCGCCCCAGCCACCTTGGTGGAAAACCCGACGCTATGACTAGACGATGGGACATCTATCCTAAAGAGGGGAGTAGCGACTACGCCACAGTTAACCCGCATAATTTCAAACCTATGTTTTCATCAGAACAACTGTCCGCGTCTATCCGAGCCACTTACCTCATTCATCCAGTCTTGCGAAGTGTTATCCTTATGGATACCGAAAAGTTACATCAAGATATACTATCGGCAATTCCATTAGACCCAGTCACCAAAGCACACTTCGATAACCCGTCCGACCCCAATCAACCCCGATGGTCATTAGACTCACAAGGTTTCATTAGACTTGACAATCGCATTTATATACCGGACTCCGACACCCTTCGGCTGCGAATCCTACAACATAAGCACGACCACCCAATCTCGGGACATTTCGGCCTCAATAAGACCCTCTCACTCATTAGAAGAGAATATACATGGCCCGGCATCCGAGATTTTGTTAAGCACTATTGTAAATCCTGTACTACGTGTTTACGCTCTAAATCACAGCGACACAAACCATATGGCCTACTCAAACAATTACCGATACCGGAAAAACCTTGGAACTCGATTTCTATGGATTTTATCGAGCACCTACCGGCATCCGAAGGTCACACAGCAATCCTAGTTGTTGTGGATCGGCTCTCAAAGCAAAGTATTTTCATTCCAACATATGACACGATAACATCTGTACAGTTAGCTGAATTATTCGTCACCCACGTATTCTCCAAGCATGGCGTTCCATCGCATGTCACATCCGATCGTGGATCCGAGTTTGTTTCTCACTTCTTTAGGTCACTCGGAAAAGCACTAGACATGAAGCTACATTTCACTTCAGGCTATCACCCGGAAGGTGATGGACAAACCGAACGCATGAATCAAACCTTGGAACAATACATCCGTGTCTATTGCAACTATCAACAAGACAATTGGAAATCACTACTACCGCTAGCTGAATTCGCATATAACAACGCACCAAATGCCACTACCGGCATTTCGCCTTTCTTCGCAAATAAAGGCTACAACCCCAACATCGCAATCCACCCGGAACGCGATCTCGCATCCGCCCGTGCTCAAGACTTCGTTACCAACCTTGACGAGCTACATCAAGAACTTCGTAAAACTATCGCAATGGCCCAAGAACGATACCAACAGTCTGCGGATAAAAACCGACTTCCGCCTCCTGATTTCAAGATCGGAGACCGAGTATTCATTAAAGCCAAGTTTTTTCGAACTACTAGACCTTCTAAGAAGCTCTCTGAAAAATATTTAGGTCCTTTTGAAGTTATAGCACAAGCCGGCACGCTTTCATGGATGCTTCGGCTCCCCGACAACATGCATGCAGTGCACCCGGTATTTCATGTATCTATGTTAGAACCTTGTGTTCCTAACAGTATACCGGATCGCATACAACCACCACCTCCACCTGTGATTATTGATGGGGAACCCGAATTCGAGATATCAGAAATCCTAGACTCAAAAATCGACAATCGCCGACGCTCATGCAAATTACTTTATTTGGTCAAATGGGCTGGCTATGAAGGTACAGATGAAGAAACTTCATGGATCCTAGCTACAGAGCTCGGTAATGCCTCGGAAATCGTTTTAGGGTTTCACCAAGCTTATCCGAACAAACCCGGTCCTCTCAATTCTTCATAAGTCTATCACGCGGTACCTGACCTTTTTCCGACTATGCCTTATGTTTTCATGCTATGATTTGTTTGTTTTAAAGAAAAACCAATATAATTTCACTATCTAAGTTTCTCCCTCTACAACTTCTCCCTCCTCTCCGGCCTCCGAACCCTCCTCCGCACCGACAGCCACCGATACCACACCACCGACCTTCTCCGAAACCCCAATTTCATGCCCATTGCAACTCGAGACTTCCAAATACTGCTCAAGTTGACCACCAAGAGACTCGATAACACTGGTCTGTTTCTCCAGCCCGACGCCCAAGAGTCGCAATTGCTCAGTTATGAGCCCTTGTTGTCGCAACGTCTCATATCGGTACCGACTCATCTCCGAGAAGTAGGTCCGCATGAGGCGGTTTTGCTCTTCTAGAGCATCGGCCTGTCGCTCCTGGAATGAACCATCGGCCCCCGGGAAAACACACCCAAGCTTCTGATCAGCGCACTCTTGACAAGTGCGGCCCCAACCATTGGTCCGGGGATGACAGGTTCGACCCCGTTTCGTGCACCGATTGCACTTGGGGTCATTTTCGGGCCCCGCCTTGGGGGCCTGCTTTTGTTTCTATAGGAAAAATTATTTAGGAAGTCTTATTTAAGGAAATCAAACCCACCCTGGGGCTCGACGGCCCCGGTGCATCCTCCTCGTCCTCCTCTCCCTCTTCGTCATCAGACTCCGAAGGCATTGCAGCCTTGCGCTAACAAATATTGTCAGTAAGGTTCTCAAAAGACACCAGAGCTGACTTACTTTTCCCTCCCGCGCCCGATCGGCCTCCTGCTGCTTGTTCTTTGCAAGCACTGCTTCCCAGTGCTTGCACGCGGCCTCTTCTGCCGCCTGTTTCTTCTCCTCGGCCTCGATGGCCGCCAACTCCTCCTTCTCCTTCCCTTCCTCCTCTTCACGTGCCTTTTTCTTCTGCTCGAGTATACACCGACGCTCCTTCGCGTTCGCCGTACCACTTGGCACCGACATTGGCGCAACTGTTAACCTAACCGGGAAGGGTTTTGACCCCGAGCCTATGGTCATGGTGGTTAAAGGAAGGGAAGTAAAATTTCAAGCGCCAGGAACCCTCAAACTTTTATATGCAAATTTTTGCCGAGTCACATGATGTTTTGACACACCCAGCCGTACCCGACAAGTTTTACGTACGGGATCTAGATTTTCAGCCTCCTTGGGATTTCGGCCAAAAGGGGAGATACTGTTACGACCGTGTCGCAACCCTATCGGTCCCGAGGTTATCGCCACTTGTCAACGTTTCAAGTCATCCTCTCGGAAACCATCGGCCCCGAAGCTGACAAATGTTTTCGTGAAGATCAAACTCCGTTTACGCCCACGTCAAAACAACTCGTATTGTCTGGTCAAACTTTGATACGTCCCCTTTATTATGTTGATCCGTTCAATCTTATGTTTCGCATATGTCTATCTATATTTGTAGTCCTTGAACTATTTCCTTTTATCGTAATCCCGCTCTCGGTTATCATCGGCCTCCGAACTAATCATAAACTTCCCGTTCCTAGTCAAGCTTATTGTTAATACCGTGTTCCGCCCTTCTCCCCATTAGTATTTTCCAGATGCCTGTTACTTGTATATGAACCCACTGTAGTTGTAGTTACTAGGCAATCAGAATATTGACTCAGAATACCCTCATACGCCTGTATCAGTCTCATACTAAGAATCCCCCCATCCGCCTTCGCGTGCGCTCGCCCACTCCCGGCCCCGACCCCTTGGCCCGACGCTCGACTTGTCCTTCGATTCCGATGGGTATCACGCCGAAAGGTACTCACTAGGATTAGTCTTCGCCCACCCAAAATTTAAGGACATCCTACGGATATTTGCGAGGGCGCAGCACATAAGCTGAAGCCAAGTCCTTCCGATCGGTCCCTGTCGGCCACTGACATTAGTCAGTTTTCAGTTCTTAACATATCTATTCATTTGTTCATCACTCCACATCGGCATCGCATTACTTATCTTTTACAGAACCCTTTTGTGTTTTCAGACATCACTCTGATTTCCAGATGCAAAGATAAGTTAATGGCCAAAGCTGATCCTGTTTTACTCAGATTCCACTCATTTTGCCCTGCTCCGATCCTTGTTTTGTCCTGCCCTTGGTTTGCTCGGCTCCCGATTATTTCCGGATATTCCGAATGGACTAATTTACCACTAGTCACCATACTCTCGGAATCCATCGGCTTCCGGAAATTCGCTATGTCTGCCATTTACCTTGATGGTATATTATGGATTCAAGTTCGCAATGTGTTGACCACCTAGTGCTTGGTTTTATTTACAGATATACCTTCCTAAACCATTGCTCATAACTCCAAATTGACATCGCCTTGCTTACCCTTGGTCTTTGCCTCACCTTCGGACCTTTTTCGGGTCCCGACCTCTTTTCCGAACTTTTGTTTGGACCCTTTTCCGACCTACCCTTTGGTCCATGCTGTCCCATGCATGTTCCTTGCCTTGTCACTACCTTCCGACCCATTCTCCGACTATTCTCTGACTATTAGGATTCCTCTCAACCTCTGCATTGATTCCTACAATGACTCTCCAGACTTTCCGGTTTTTTCGGCAGGTCAAACTCCGAGTCAGGAAGATTTTATGCAGTACGCATCTCTCATCAGCTTTGGCAACCTGGATACATTCCAAACTGCAATAGGCTCTCCGGTTCCCTTCTGGGACATTTTCTGGCTCTTTTCAGTTTCTCTGAGGAGCATTTATTTGTTTCCCTTGTGGAACAAATCTGGACGTCACCCCTTTGACTAGCAGTATGAGTTGCTTGATTATTTCTAGGATACCACTGTCTCACCCACTATAATCCATTGATTTCCGGGTATTGAGCAGTAAATTTTCCAAAACTTCCGATGCCTCTCATTTGACTGTATTGGTCTGCTCTGAATATTTTCAGACATCTCTGGCCTTCGGGCAACCCTTTGCCTTTCTGGGCATTTCTGGCCTTTTGGTACCTCTGGTCCCTTTTGGCGTGTTCTACTCTTTCAGTCAACTTTGGATTCTTTGGATTCCTTGGATTTCCGGATTTTCTGGAATCTTCGGACCCTTTGGATTTCAATTACCTGTTGAGTATATGCTCGTGAAGATCAGTTTAATCTGGCTTTTCAGGCATCTCTGGCCTTCGGGCACCCATGGCCCTTCTGGGCCTGGCCTTTTCAGCATCTCTGGTCTTTTGGCTTACCACTCTCTCACTTAAACTCGGATTCCATGGTTTCTTCCGAACTTTCTGGAACCCTCGGAACTTTTGGATTCTTCGGACTTCCGGACATTCCGGAATTTCCAGACCCTTTGGATCCTACATATTTGTTGAGTGATTGTTTGCTGAGATCAGTTAATCCGGCCTTTCAGGCACTTTTGGCCTTCGGGCAACCCTCAGCCCCTTTTTCGGGCACCCCTGGCCTCTTTTGGCACTCTTGGCCTTCGGGCAACCCTCGGCCCTTTTGGGCACCTCAAGCCTTTTGGCATATTCGGCCTTTTAGGCATTTATGGCTGTTTTCAGCATGTTCAACACTTTCACTTAACTTCGGATTCCTCAGATTTCCGGACTTTCCGGAATCCTCAGACCTTTCCGTTCCCAATTATCTGTTGAGTGTTTGCTTGCCAAAAATCAGTTTAATCCAGCCTTTCAGGCAAACTTTGGCCTTCGGGCAATCCTAGCCTTTTGGATCCCTGGCCTCTCTTCCGACCTTTTCAGCCCTTTTGTCCAACTTCAAATTCTGTGAATTTTCAGACCTTCCGGAATCCTCGGACTTTCGAGAACTTTTGGATTTTCGGGATTTCTTGGCCTTTCCGAAATCCGCAAATTTTGTGGAACCCCCAGACTTTCCGGAAACCTCAGACTGTCCGAATTTTAACTCCTTGTTGAGTTTTCCCTTCTTGCCATGATTGTTTTTATCTTGGTTTTTTAGCATATATGGCCTTTTGCGCCATTCCAACCATTTTAGCATACTTGGTCTTTTGGCACCAATGTTTCAACTCAATTTCAGATTTCCGGATTTTCCGATCTCTCCAAACTTTTGGAAACTTCAGATTCCAAAAATGCCATCACCCGGCCCTTCTCCAAATACCTTTCTGCCTTCAATATGGTCATTCCGCTTCCGTCCTGGCCGCCTTGGTGGAAAACCCGATATTATGACTAGATGATAGGACATCTATCTTAAAGAGGGGAGTAGCGACTACGCCACAGTTAATCTGCATAATTTCAAGCCTATGTTTTCATCGGAACAACTGTCCGAGTTAATCCAAGCTACTTACCATATACATCCAGTCATGCACAGTGTTATCCTTATGGACACCAAAAATTACATCAAGATATACTATCGGCAATTCCATTAGACCCAGTTGTTAAGAACTGAAAACTGACTAAATGTCGGTGGCCAACAGGGACCGATCGGAAGGACTTGGCTTCAGCTTATGTGCTGCACCCTCGCAAATATCCGTAGGGGGCCCTTAAATTTCAGGCGGGCGAAGACTAATCCTAAAGAGCTCCTCTCGGCAAGATACCGATCGGAACCGAAGGACAAGTCGAGCGTCGGGCCAAGGGGTCGGGGCCGGGAGTGGGTGAGCACACGCAAAGGCGGATGGGGGATTCTTAGTATGAGACTGTTACAGACGTATGAGGGTATTCTGAGTCGATATTCTGATTGCCTAGTAACTACAACTACAGTGGGTTCATATACAAGTAACAGGCATCTAGAAAATACTAATGGAGAGAAGGGCGGAAAACGGTATTAACAATAAGCTTGACTAGGAACGGGAAGTTTATGATTAGTTCGGAGGCCGATGATAACCGAGAGCGGGATTACGATAAAAGGAAATAGTTCAAGGACTACAAATATAGATAGACATATGCGAAACATAAGATTGAATGGATCAACATAATAAAAGGGGACGTATCAAAGTTTGACCAGACAATACGAGTTATTTTGACATGGGCGTAAACGGAGTTTGATCTTCGCAAAAACATACATCAGCTTCGGGGCCGATGGTTTCCGAGATGGTGACTTGGACATTGATAGGTGGCGATAACCTTGGGACCAATAGGGTTGCGACACGGTCGTAACAATATGCCCGTATATACTTGTAGCCTGTGGACTATTCCCTTTTCTCGTAATCCCACTCTCGGCTAAATCTCGGCTTCCAATCTTATCGTAACCTTCCGGTTCCTAGTCAAGCTTATTTGTCAATGCCGTTTTCCGCTCTTCCCTTAGTTAGTAGTTTCTAGATGCCGATAACTCGTATATAAGACCCACTGTAATGTAACTACTAGACAATCAGAATATCAACTTAGAATATCAACTTAGAATATCAACTTAGATCAACTTAGATACCCCTCTAATTTCCGACTCCATTATCTATTCATGACCACCACATTTGGACTCCCTCCGATTTACGATTTGACCTACATTTACGACTTCAACCTCTAATCTCCGACTCTCAGTCTCCGACTCTCAGTCTCTGACACTCTCAGTCTCTGACACTCTCAGTCTCCGACTCTCAGTCCCCGACTCTCAGTCCCCGACTCTCTCAGTCTCCGACTCTCTCAGTCTCCGACTCTCTCAGTCTCCGACTCTCTCAGTCTCCGACTCTCTCAGTCTCCGACTCTCTCAGTCTCCAACACTCTCAGTCTCCGACTCTCAGTCCCCGACACTCTCAGTCTCCGACTCTTGGTCTCCAACCCCTCAGCCCACCCTCAACTTATCCTTCGGTTTCTGATCGGTAGTTTACCGAGAGGTTTACTTGACAGGACTAGTTTTCGCCTGCCCGAAATTTAAGGACACCTGACGGTAACTTGTGAGGGCGCAGCACATAAGCTGAAGCCAAGTCCTTCCATTCGGTCCCTGTCGGCCAGCCGACATCTGTCAGTTTGTGCTCTTAACAGAGCCCAATCGTGATGACCGATCATGTTGTTACCACACCGGTATCACCATTATTCAGACAGTCCCCAAATATGTTGACCCTGCCACATATATGTGGTGCCTTTTGTCTTCAACAACTTCTACAGGTTTCCATAATTCCACTATGATATCATAGCTATCACCTGACTTGAAGATCTGAGCTGGTTGAGTCAGAAAATAGGCCCGAGATGGCCAAGGGTGGAAGCAGAATAGCTTCCAGGGCCAAATTTGGATGAAACCAGCTGCTTGGCTGTGGAAACAGCACATGTCAACTTGTAGACACATCGTCAAGTTGATTATTACGTAATATCATGTGATAGAGCTGAAAAAGTGTGCATATATGCAGTGATTATGAGAAAAGGGGCCAAATCACTAAAGATAGATAAATTGGCTTATTAATCTTAACTTTGGGCTGCTCTAGGCTTCAATTATGTAATGTGACATCATTTGAAGCTTTGAGTATGCAAAGTTAAAAGGAAATAGCCATATTCTTGGAATAATAAATAAAATAAAATAAAATAAAGAGAAATAAATCCCAGAAAATCAAGGGTAAATTCATGAAGATATACTAGATACATCATAGTCAGCCAGGTCATTGCAGCATTATCTGGAGCATATTCGTATGTGCAGGGGATTGCGTCAAATGATGTGAGAGGTGAGGACAATTGACTTGAAAACTGCTGATCTTATGCGACTTCATGCAATGGCATCAGGGGGCGATTCTGACAAAACACTGTCTAGCCAGGGTAACCAGTGGCTCCCTGGGATGTGCTCCCATTAAGACTCCACTGCCTTTGCAGATGGGGCCCATAACCTGTTAGATATTTTGGGAGTCTTAATGTATCAGGGCAAAGCACACTGTTGTATAATCCTTACTACATGATCTTTATATACTGTTATGACCAGAATTCCCACTGGACTCCTGGCACTAACTTATACACACCCACACCCTATATGCACCAATTGTCAGTTTACCGGAATTCCTGCCGGACTCCGTACATCAGACTTGTCCATGTTCGACTTCATTATGTCATGTATCAGTCACCAGAATACCCACTGGACTCCATCCCTGTCTATGTCCGACCTCGTCCCACGCATCAGTCACTGGACCCCACTCGGAAAACCTGTCATCCCTCTAACTGAGCCCCATTCCCATTTTAGTCAAATGACCTGTCACAATTCAGACTCCCCTCCCGCTCCATTTCCTGTTATGGTTTATGATTTGTCACTATTTGGAATCCGCTCCATTCTGTCCTGTTCCTAACACCAAATTGGTGTTTACTATTCCCGTTTTATGTTTTGCTCGTTTCATTTCATCATTACTGGATTTGGTATGACATTCACTCCACGGTCTATTTAAACTGGCAGATGTTGTACATACAATCCAGTCAGAAAATCAGCTTAGATTCCCCCCCAGTAATCTAATACATTTTCCACTCTAAATCCTACTTGAATTACACCGCTTACACTAGTCGGAGCCCACAGGCTCCGGCACATCTATCTCTCTCACCAATCTCAACTCACAACCCACGACCTCCGACCTACAACCCCTCGACCCCTCAACCCCAGCCCGGACTCCCCGGGATTCCCATCCACCTGTCTGAAATTGGACAACACGATCTAGCGAGGGCACAGCCTATAAGCTGAAGCCAAGTCCTACCAGATATTCCATGGGTTTTGTTAAGTTCCAGATCTCAGGGCAGAATTTCCGATGGATATTCCGGATACTTCCCAGAAATATGTCCTCGGAGTTTCGGAGAATTAGTCCGGGAGTTTCCGGGGATTAGTAATGGGAGTATCGGAATAATACCAGAGTACAGATGGACTTGGCTTCAGCTTATGTGCTGCGCCCTCGTGCACTCACTCGGGTGTCCATATTTCAGAGGATGAATATATGTCGGAATGTTTACAGATACTCGGAAGTTCTGGGAGTTCCGGATATCCGGAGTCCAGAGAGTTCCGAAGATTGAGCGTACAGAAAGACAGAAGAGATACAAACTAATTCGAGATTAAAACTAAAGAGTAAGTACATGGCTATGGAAGACTATATAGATGTTCCAGTAATTGTACTACAAATCTAGAAGTATAATAAGACAGATTAGGATGAAGATTCCGAAACGGGAATACAACAAGAACAATAAACAAGTGAATGAATAACTGTTAACCTGTCAGTTACTAAATACGGAACAAGGATGAGGTTCGGAAATATGGAAACTATAAATGTTCCATAGTTGGAAGTCAGGTCGGATTTTGAGGTGGATGTCAGAAAGTCGGATTGGAGACTTGGGGTGGAAAGTCAGATCAGAGATGGGAGTCTGACCAGGAGTCTGACCGGGAGTCTGACTGGATGTCTGACCGGGAGTCTGACTGGATGTCTGACCGGGAGTCTGACTGGATGTCTGACCGGGAGTCTGACTGGATGTCTGACCGGGAGTCTGACCGGATGTCTGACCGGATGTCTGACTGGAAGTCACCTTGAAGGGATGAGGTTCAGGTTCCAGTGGATTCCAGATCTTGATACTGGTCCGGAAGATGGTTCAGACCCAGAGATAATATCTGGGAAATACTCCGAAGAGTTTCCGGGAATGGATCTTTACAGGTTTCTCTGGAGACCCGCCCTGTACATATCCTAACACTAATCATCTAAGTTCCCCCAGCCTCACAGCTACCCTTTAGGCTTATTAATTACATAATAAACCTAATAAGTATTCTTACTGAAGTCCCTGCCAATACTAGATTATTCAAGGCCCAGCCCTAAGTTTAGTGAATTAATCAGGTACAAGCACTCAAATAATCCAACACATATTATTTTCTCTATTAATAAATTATTTAACACCTTGTTAAATAACTATTAATAGTTACAAATAAGCATACAAGAATCCGAAGCTTTATATCGGGTGACACTCTAGTTCTCACTAGTGTGAATGAGCAGAAACTGGTTGAATGAGAATCATCCTAATTATAGTGTTTTATCCGCCACTATACAGCGGTACAGACTCCCCACATCCAATCAAAGCAGTTGATGGGCATATCTTTCATTGCCACAGGACAAGGTACAGGTAAATAGTGGTGTGTTTCAAAGAGGAGATTTAGAGCAGAAAAGGTACTGAGATTACTGGGGGGAATCTAAGCTGATTTTCTGACTGGATTGTATATACAACATCTGCCAGACTATATAGACTGTGGAATGTATAACATACCAAATCCAGTAATAATGAAATCCAAACTAGTAATCATGAAACGAGATAAGTAAACACCAAATTTGGTGTTAGGAATGGAGAGCAGAGTAGAGTCTGAAACGTGACAGGTTGTTAGACCATAACGGGAATGGGGCGGGAGTTGAGTCCGAAACATAACAGGTCATTTGACCATAATGGGAATGGGGCTCAGTTAGAGAGCTGTCGGGTTTTCCGAGAGGAGTCTGGTGACTGGTATGTGGGACAGGGTCCGAGATAGACAGGTGTGGGTCCTGGTGGGTATTCCAGTGATGGATACATGAAGTACAGTAATGAAGGTTGAGCATGGACAGGTCTGACATCCAGAGTCTGGTGGGTATACCAGTAAACTGATGACTGGTGTATGTAGGGTGTGGGTGCATATAAATTAGTGCCCAGAGTCTGGTGGGTTTCCGGTTGTACATAACATACTGTCACATTCACTGTAAAAAATAGGAAAAGGAACCACAATATCACCCTACATGACACCTTGTATGTGTTAAGATCTAAGCAAGGGGTTGAGAGGTTGTTCTATCTTGGGGGGACAATAGTAGAGATTGTACTAGTCAGGAGGTCTGACTCTATAAAACAAGTTGTTAAGTATGGGGCTCACAGGTGGGTCTCCAGGGGAAACCTGTGGATGTTCCAGGGAAGGATGTGGCTTCAGCTTACGTATGTACTATGCCCTCACAAGATTACATTGTCCAACTTCAGATGGGTGCAGACAGGAAACCCATGGGTTCTGAGAATATGCAGGGGCAAATTACTAGAGAGGTACTTAGTTGATTTTCTGATCGGATTGTATGTACAGATAGCTAATTGACTATATAGACTTATAGACTATTGTACTACTAATGCAGAGATACAAAAAGATATAACAGACATACAATAAAACAATAAACCAGATATCAAACATATTGGGAACAAGGGGTAGATTGAACCAGATGTTAAATGGGCAAGTATGAGTTGGGAACAAGGGGGTCTGGAATGTCCAGTTGGAGTCTGGTGACTGGTTCATATGATATAGAGCATCAAGTGTATATAGGATGGGTTCCAGGTCCCAGCAGGTTTCCCAGTCCTAACATTGATTTTCTGATTAGATTGTAAATACAAATTAGTCTTGTTTGTATAGACAAGCTGTACTATAATCCTGGTAGAACAGATAAACAAACAGATGGAAAGGAAAATTGGAAATGAGCAGGGTTGACCAAAGTCCAGGGAAAGTCCAAGATGAAACAGGGATATAGACATGGAACATAATAAGATAACTGACAACCAGGTACCAAACACATCAGGAGTTACAACATTGAAGGTGGCACTAAAATATTATCTAAACCTGTTTACAAAACAAAACTTTAAGTCCTAAAATGGATATGAACTCAGTTATTAGTTCAATTTTAGACATGATCTGAACTTGTTGTTTAGGACACACTTTTACCAGAGTTTTTATTCTAGGTCCAGAAAAATGTTTACCCCTTATAGAAACCTCAAGTTTGAACATAGGTTTTAAAATAAAATAAAACCCTAAGTTTTGTAATGACCTTAAACTAATTGCCCACTCATCACCTGCCCATGCAGGCAATTAGTTTAAGGTCATTACAAAACTTAGGGTTTTACTTTATTTTTAAACCTATGTTCAGACTTGAGGTTTTTATAAGGGGTAAACATTTGTCTGGACTTAGAATAAAAACTCTGATAAAAGTGTGTCCTAAACAACAAGTTCAGATCACATCTAAAATTGAAGTAATAACTGAGTTCAAATCCATTTTAGGACTTAAAGTTTTGTAAACAGGTTTAGATAATATTTTAGTGCCGCCTTAAATGTTGTAACTCCTGATGTGAAAGCTGATCAGGGGTGGATATTGCATATGTATATTATGAGAGCTACATAGGATCTCTGGGCAGGGTCCAGTCACTGACTTGTATGAAAAGGGAGTGATAGAGAAGTGTAAAGATGGTCCTGGGTCCTGGTGGGTTGTCCAGTCCTAACAAATTGCAGGGAAAGTGGAAGTTGAGTGGATGAGGAAATATGGAACAGCCATCCATTTTAAGGGATTTATGGGTGTAGGAAAACATTCTCTTCAACTCAACAGGTCTAACTGACACTTCATATACATAGCTTGACTTAATGTTGATCTCTGACCCAAAGGGGTGTACTTGGAGATTGGAAAGTTGGATATTGAGCTTATCTTCATCTCAGGCATTGCAACACATCTTAAACACATTTAAATGTGACTATGTTGAAGGTATAGAAAAGAATTGACCCAGCCTGGGATTGAGCCAAGGACACCCACTGTTCTTAACATGTCTTCATGGATGACTTAGGTGGCACTCAATGCCCTTGGAGAAAGTAGATGGTCTATATAATATTGTGGATAGTTGGCAAATTACCACTTCCAGCTGCCTTCAACACTATAGGTTTGGAGCCATAGAGGAGGCTCACAATCCTCTTTCAGACATCTATGCTGATATATTGTGGCTATTAACAGATAATAGTGAACTCTGCCATTGTGTTTGAGGCACTCTGAGGCTATTTGCCATTTTGGATTGGGAAGATTTTGGGAAGAGGGAAGAGACAAAGATGTGAGTATTCTAAGTGTGTTTGTCCATGCACCTCAAATTCTGGATTGATGGGAATGTATGTAGCCCAGGCGAAAATCCCAAAGCGAGGGTGGGCGGGGGGGAAATTTTGGCTCAACTGGCGTAAGGGATTTTCCCATTCAACACCACTATTAATTGATTCCCTCTTCATAAGCACATGGTTGCTGGTCATGAAGGAGTTTCGGATCTCAATGGCTTGACTTGTGATTTGTGAGTCTCATTGTATGGGTCTTGCTGATGTAATAATGGTTGATGGATCAAAGCAGGCACACGCGCTTAGTGGAAATGAACTTTATGACATGTGTCCGTTCCTCGTCGCAACTTTCAATTCTGACTGCAATGAATTCAAATTCATTGGAACCACCCGCCACACCCATCATGCTCTACATCGGTGCTGGTTATGATTTATCCCCTTTGCTGACCTTCGCCCCAGGTGGTTCTCCTTATCCCATCGTGCCCCTCGGTCCGGACAGAGCCCGCTCATACGCGACGCTACATCCCACAGAGACATATACTTCTTTTGTATTCGTCGATGCCAAGCCTAGACATACCTCAGCGTTCATGGTCCCAGACTTTCACGAGTGGAAGGGAATTGACGAGCGTGTTAGGTACGTCATTTAGCCAGAGTCGTAACTGACAACTGAACTCTGAAAAGGAACGTATTGCATTATTCCCAAGGCCTTCTTACGAGATGGAGGACTGTCCCTGGTGCCCCCGATTTAATATGGTTCGAGGGAGGAGGTCATAGAGTACATGACCGCCACTGGCATCACTCCACAACGACAACGGCTGCAAAAGTATCCTCACCACGCCCCCTCACAACACTCTTCTATCTCTTCAACACTCTCGACCTCGAAATAACAAAGGCCCCATTAATGGAGAATATGTGGCCTCGCGTTCAGGCTCTCTACGTACACGGTTTGCGTATTCATCATAACACTGGCGCAGGCATGTCATTGTTGCCCCAGACCGGCACGTTGGGAATAGGGCTGAAGAGATGTTATGTTCTTGTTGGCTCGTGGGGTGGCAAGGCCGGTGTCAGGAAGGTTGATTTTGTGAAAGAGGCGCGAAGAAGATGTAGGATGTCGCGGTTGGCGTCATTATCGTCTTCTTCTGTGGACCGCCCATCTTCAGCTTCAACGTCATCTTCCTCACCGTTCACATCATCTTCGGCTTCCGTATCGTGCCCGACATCATCCATACCATACACTGCATCATCCCACCCTCCGTCATTATCACTTTCACTAGCATCATCCAGCACATCTCTCTCCCTTGTCCACAGTCTCAAACTCAACCCAAGTCTAACCTCCTCACTCCACTCTTTCGACCCAGGTTCCCTTCCCGACATCGGAACCGACAGCGATACCGACAGCGACAGCGACCTTGACCTCAGCAGTCCCATCAGCAATAGTGGCATTGCCATCGACGAACAGGAATGCACCCGCCCACCCTACTCCCCATTCCATACTCCAATCCCTCAGCTGTCATATTCTCATACCCTACAGCGATACTACGTCGCGCGGACGATACCTGAATGTGTTGCGTTGGTCAAGGCCAAGCGCGGCCGTGGCGGCGATAACGATACCTATGGTGCATATGATGATGATAGCGTGGAGAATGATACCACGCAGAGGCAACCACATGGTGGTTGGGAGGAGAGGGAGGGGGAGAGGGGGGAGATTATGAAGCCGCTTTGGTTTGGGTGGTTGAGGAGTAGCAGGAAGGAGGCTAGACTGCAGATGACCACTAATGCAAGCACGACCGGCCGACGGAAGCCAGTTGTGCACTTGGGTATGGACGCAGAGTCCAGCCTACATCGTGCACAGAGTGACACTCCAGGGGATGATCAACGATGTCCTCTGCGTCGTAGGACTACGGGGGTCCATAAAGTTGTTCGCTGTCACTCGAAAAAAAAGAAGTCCAGCAGGACTGTGGCTATTACACATGAGAACACTGGTTACGGCTGCGTAGAAGCAGGTGCAGATGCAGATGTGGCCATCGATCCCTTCCCTTACCCTGGGTCAGAACCAGAACCAGACCTCCCCGTGTGGCCCCGCACGAAGAAACGTCTCACACTGCCCATGTCGTCCGGAACAGCGTCGTTGTTAGCGTGGGTCAAAGGTGGAGTGAGTGTGGTGAGGGACAGGAGTTGGAGCTGGAGTTGGGTGATTCTTGATGGCGCGGGTGCGACCGCAACCAGGACGACGGACACAAGGACTGCTATCAAGTCTATGGCTACGAACGTGATCGCGACTGCGACTGCGGGGCACGGTAGGCTATAGTCGACGTCTGAAAGGAGGCGCACTCACCTGAATTTGACGTGTGGAGGATGGTGAGAGGGTTGTTACTAAGGTAATTATTGTTTCTATGTTGGCTTGCTAATTGATCCAGAGTGTTGTTATTTTATTTTATTTTTATTCTCAGGTTAATTAGAGCTGCTGCTCCTTGATGGAGGGCGTAGATTCCTCAGTTCTTTTTTTTTTGTTCAGAGCGGTCGGGGACTGGGAGTCGATATGCGATGGACACAGTTCGACTGTGTATTTTTTCATTATTCGTTTTTCTTTTTCTTTTTCACGGTAATATTGTCATTGCATGCTTCGACAGTCTTTACTTTCGTGTTAATATGGATTCATGGATAGTCTCAAACTCAGCCTTCACCCATTCATTCGTTAAAGTCATTCTCTTATTTACTCATGGTTTTATATAATTTATTTGGAGGAGAGTAGCTAATAGATACTCCGCTAATCGATTATAAAAGGATTGTGTCAGTAACGCTTGTATAACACTCAAACATGTATGTGCACGGTACCAATACATCTTCTATGCATGGTTGTTCAGGCTATATCCCTAAAGCATTGACAGTGAAAATTGAGAGGTTATAGTAGGAGAATGAGGACACCGAGCTAGGGAGGGGATGAATGCGAAGCTGTATATTAGTACTCACACTAAAATGATGCCCAAGCAACTTGAAAAGCTATATTTAAAAAGGCCGCACCCTGACGATATGGGGTTAACATAATACCCTTTAGCATTATTAAACCCTCATTCAGACGACGATAGGCGAAGTGGGGTATCATCACCGACCGCAGTCCACATCTTGACATTTAATTCGCGTCAATGGAACCTTCTTACTGTCAGTAATGATCAATCCATTAAAATAATAATAACTGTTACGGATGCCGATAACCCCGAAGCATCAAAGCATGCTAAAACAGAATATTCTCCGGGCTTGTCCTGAACCTATTGTTCACATTTCATAACGAATCCTGGGCAGTTCTGGATCAATATGGGCGCAGATCTATCTGGCGAATGCACATCTGGCATGTGCAATAAAGCGGGCTTGCGGAATGCGGTGGGACGGTGGGCAAATGGGGTATTATACAAGTGAATTTTGCTTTGGGAGCATCAACAAACTGGTTTTGGCGCCCTCGATGCTCTTAGACTCCAAGAGCGCTGGACCCTTAAGAGGAAGTCGGCGCGATGGCCATCCACCGCGCTTTGATAAAAATAATTATCATTTCTTACTAGCACTACAATGATGCCGCATTGTTTCACAAAAAGTTGGTGTTTAAGTTTCAAGGGGGTAATTACATACTGGCATCACGAAAGTGGGAAATGTGTGTCTACCCCTAGCTTGTTTGAATAATAGGCAAAGCCTGGCTGCTATAAACCTTACAGTATTAAAAAGTGCCAAGGTAGTACTAGTTAGCTCAGACCGTCTGCTAGCTAGCCTGACACACTATGCACTCTAGGTCCACTAGGCAGACATCGTTATTTCTAGTATTTCATGTTTCATATTTAATATTTGAATTTAATATAGATACCAAGGCATAAAATATAAAATATATTGAGTTATTTCTGGTTACAAGGGACGGTACATATATGGATGATCAATAGAGAGTATTTGCAACTAATATATGGTTCCTGATATTCATATCAGGAACCAATTCAGTTTGCTAATATTTCATTAGTTGCAAATACTCTCATATGGACTAGATAAGGTACATATTTAATGGCGACAGTCATGGAGTGATCAATAAATAATATGCTGTAGATAACTTTAATGCCATACCCAAAGAAACAACCAGTATGATTGAATGTTAGGAAGACATGTAGAGTTTGTTGTTATAGCAAATATTGCCCAATGAGAAAGAGCACAGTCATGTGACAAGCAAAAAATAAAAAGGGAAAACAATAACAGGGTGAACAAGTATAGCATACATGATAGGGTCTTTATATAAAAAGTGTAATGGATGATTGGAAGGCCAATCAAGGAAGTGAGAAGTTGTGACAAGGTCAAGGGAAGCGGGAAAAGGATCAAGGATCAAACTAAAACAAAATGTGATGAAACCTAAGTATTCTAAAGGTTGTGAGGTGGCAAATAAACTATACATGTAGAACAGTTGATGGGAGTGTTGGGATAAAGTGTTAAGATCTAAGCCAGGAAGAGGAGTGCTCTAAGTCAGAGGGCCAATGATGGGACTTGAGTTACATAATTGGGAGGCTGATGATAGAGATTGTACTAGTCAGGAGGTCCAACTCTATAACATAGTAGAGCTTGCCTTCAACTTATGTATTGTGTCCTCACACAAACTGTCAGGGTGATCCAGTATTTCAAACAGAGCAGATAGTATGATATAAGTAAAAGTCAACACTTAGCTTAATCGACTGGAGGGCCAAATCACTAAGAGTCAAGAGGTAGAGGGTTGTGGCTTGCCAAAGTCCACTCTTAAGAATATAGCAATGAGAGGGGAAGGCAAAAAACTAAGAGGGGCTAATCTAAGTTGATATTTGAACTGAAAACTGTAGTGTACATGAAAAGGAGCTTTATACTACATCAAGATGGATGAGCAGGAGGAGATGGAGTAGCAGATGGAGTGGAGATGGAAGGGGTCACTAGTTCATTATGAACAAGTATCAGGGAGCTGCGAGGGGTAATGATGTGGCAGGGGCTCCGATAATGGGATGACAAGGGTTTTCTAATGAGAAACAAGTCACAGGGGTTCGAAATGATGGGATCCTAACATGGAGACAGGATGGGATAACCAAACAGGTAGTCTACAGGAAAACAGGTGTTGGGGTGCTGTAGGCAGTGACACTGTGGTTGGAGATACTGATAGTGGGTGCCAGAGGGTTACAAGGTAAAAACAGGTTGCAGGGGTCTGAATGATAGGGAACCTAACACTAAGTGTCACAATTATATTCCTATTTACTTCTTGTCTGTTTTGAAATACTGGAGCACCCAATGGTTTGCACAAGGGCACAACACATAAGTTGAAGTTTCACTTGTCATAGACAACTGAAGTTGCCAGTTGAGTGTGTAACCCTTGATATCTCTTGCTCCTAGTTCTTAACAGCTGGAACCTACTCCAGGCTGATCCAGACCCTCCCCACAATGTCTAGGAATATCTGGGCACCTCCTGGAGCCATCTGGATCAAAAACCATTTTAATGTAATTGGATGGGAAATATTATTGAAATTGGAAATATTGTCCAACCATGCCCCCCCAATCCCAATTTTAAACAAAAAGCAACAATCCATGTAGATACAATTGGGATACAGATAATTGAAGAGAATTACATAGGAATGTGGAAACATTTTGGACTAATTCATTTTATACCAAGTCTACATACTGAACTGTATTTTAGAGTGGATGTTTTTTTGTCATATTTCATTATAACCTGGCTAAATTGCCCAACAAGGTTTTCATTAAAAATGCCATCTGACACAGTGGAAAAGGCAAGAACATTGGAGATAAAGTGATGTTTTACAAATAATTATTCACATTCAGTGATGCTCTTGATGTATTTATCAATGAAGAGGAAGTATGTTTCCAAAGAGATGTTTTCTGTTACAATCTGAATAGAAACACTGTGCTTAAGTTGTTTGAACATTGTTGCTCAATTGCTTGACAAGGCTTTTCATTAAAATTATAACTGACACAGGCAAGAGGAACAGTCTCAATGGAATCAAACAGGTATTTGTCCAGATCTAAGTAACAAGCACAAATCTGAGTATACTTTCAAGATCAGAGGTGCAAATTATTCAGTTGTCCAGAATGAATGAATAACTTAGTGTATTCTTGGGTCTGAAGATGGTCTGACATTGATACTATAATAAGTTGTGAAGGGGTTGTGTCCAGAGTCAGGATGGATCCAAATGGATGTTGGGAAAGTCTGGAGATGTGCAGTTTCAAAAAGCTTCAGGAAGAGGAAGGTAAGACTGTGACTCAGGAAACCTGAAGGTAATCCAATAAGCTGAGATTATGTCAAAGTGTGAGGGACAAGCAATTCGTACTGAGAGTGCTATCTAAATCAATATTCTGGTTGGCTTGTAAATACAGAACTACCTCGGTTATATATATATATATAGGATTTATTGTACTTACCAATTCAGGCATACAACAAAACAAAAAAGGAATACAGCAAAATGATAGTGTGAAATGAAGATCTTGGGTCCCGAGAATACACTTTATGTTTTCACATAATGTAAGGTTGTGATTGGGACCAATGTTGTAAGCCTGGCACCCCAGTCTTACGCATTTTCCTTTTGTTCCATTCTTATTGTTCTGTCCTTATTGTTCTGTCCTTTTTGTTCGTAGCACATATATATAGTCTAGGTAGTTTTCCATCTCCTTAGATTTACTGTATGCTGCCTGCCATGTATACTGCCCGCTAGTTCATCGAGCAATACACCGTGGTCCTATCAACCCATGTGACCCAGACCCAGTGATCCCATTTGACGACGGGATTACAAATGTCAGGTATTGAAAATAAGTCTCAACATTTAATCAGAAAGCTATACACAGGCCCTAAAAAGGGTCAGGAGTGATATGAACATAGTAAAGGATGAATGAGTTAGGGAGCAATCAGGTTTTAGGTATGGGTCCTAACACCTTTTGGCAAATTGTATTGATACTCCTTAGGTCAATGTCAACTATAATGTGGCCTCCTTGGGAAATTGGCCTAATGGGAGGATACTGTTAGATACTTTGAACTTGACTCTAGACTCCAATCCCTCTTCAATCTGCAATAAAGAAGTTCTAGATTCATCTTTGGAGCTGAAATCACTTCCAATTGGGATAACTGACATTTTGTGGCACAACACCTAAGCCAAGTCCCACTCACTATCTAACCCTTGACCCTTGATAAATACATTAATTGAGTAGTAACCCCCTCCTCACAGGTATTTCAGACTCAACCCATCCTGGCACCCAACTACACACTTAATATCTGGCCCCCTTCGGTCCATCCCAAGAAGGCCGGTGCCCATTACATAGGTTTCACCCATGTGTTGGAATTCACTAGTGGAGTTGAGGTGATGTTGCTCAACTTAGTCATCTTCAGACACACTTGAGCCAAAATGGAATCTGGGACGATGTATATAAATTTGAGGAGAACTGAAAATGAAAATTTTATTATATAAATACGGGAAATGCATACATAATATATAACAGGAAATCATAAATATTTCATTCATGGGGCCCTGTAATTATTTTTGAAATCAGGAAGATGAAGATAATAAAGCAGCACTTGGGTTCATATCGTCCTCATGGTAGTTCTAGTTGCAGTCGCACGTGGTGTTAAGCAATATGTACAGAATGCGCAGAACAAATGTTGAAGTGCTTTGTGTAGTGTCTAGTAAATAATATCAGTGAGTGAAGACCATCACTATATATTATTGATATGTAGGTTATCTACAGGTAGAATATGTGAAAAGAAGGAATATAGCTAACATATTGCGGACTTCTCAGTAAATGAAAACCTTCATTGAGAGGTTACGCTCGCAATCTCATAGTTCTATGGTTACATGAGCGACCCCGAACCACAAAGACGAATATAAATAAACAGTGTTCCACTTATGCCGCCACAGCTAAATGTAGGACTCGTATTTCGATAGTTGTCGGGATTCTGGGATCAAATTGTTTCGTTGGGGATGGGATTGGGTATACTTTCGAACACGGATTCGAATACCTCAGAGATGGCATGTATTTTTGATTTTATTTTTCAGGCCTGCAGCGCCTGGTAGCTACCAACAATCCTACGTACGACCTATAACCAGTGCAATGTACTGCAGTCACAGATGCTGACCCTGAACTGACCTTCTGTTCTCTTTGATTATTTTCTCCTTTCACCAGCATTTTATAGCCTCTATCCTTGATACATTGGGGGTCGGGCTCGCTTACTTCAAGCGGTGTTAAACAATTTGCTAAAGTGCTTTGTACAGGGTCAGGTAAATAATATCAGGGGGTGAAGACTTTCACTATATGCATTGGTGTAGTTAGGATCTCTACTATATAGAATACAGGAAACATTCAAGAAAGAGTATAGCGAACATATGGCGCACTTGTCAGTGAATAGAAACCTTCAAGGAGATTACTCTCGCGATCGCATAGCTCTATGCGGTCACATAAACAACCACAAAGCTATACAGATATGACTGGAGTGTTCCGGCTTATGCCGTCGCAGCCAATATAACACTCGCATCTCGATAGGTGTCAGGGGTGTCGCGTGTTTCGTTGGGGATGGGATTGGGTGTACTTTCAAAGACGGATCCGAATACCTCATTGACAGAGATGGCGTTATACATCGCCTCAAGGTCGGCAGCGAATTCTTGTTCAACGCGGCGACGACTATGGGAGGGGTGTGCGCGGTTAGTTAATGTGTGATGTGGATAGCGAGGGCTTTGGTGAGTGTGATGACTGGACGGTGTGCGCTTACCTGATGTTTCCTTTCGCAGCGGTACGAGGAAGGGATTTTGCGAGAACAATTTTGATCATTCGGGGGTCTTGGATACGTTCATGTAGATATCTATATAATAAACAACATTCAGCCGGACGGGCCGATGTTCAGGAGTGGAAACTAAAAGGACACGTACAATAACGAGTGGAACTCCGAAATGCGACTAAGAATTTCACGCTTTAGCTTTTCATGCTCCATTTCGGGCGTGGGGACACTCGGCTCGACGAAAAGCGCAACAAAGGGACGACCATTACCTACAACAACGCAGTTACTGACGATGTCCGAGCAGGTGGTGTAGACGTTGTCTTCGATGCCCCTGTACATCACCACATTCCACATAAAACAAAGCCAATACAGTGCGACAAAAAATCACAATGTACCTCGTGTCAATCTTGTCACTCCAAAAGCTCTTAATCCAATCCTCATCCCTCCCACGGAAGATATACTTCCCGGGCTCCATCTCCTCAAACAGATCGCCGCTCCGCCATCCACCATCAGGCGTTCGGAGATCAGCGACAGGGAGATCAGGGGAGTCGGGGAGAATCCAGAATTCGAGAAGACGGGCATAGTCTGCACCATCGATTGATGTTGGACCGACAGGGACGAATTTATAGGAGATGTTCGGAAGGACCTGGAGATGACGGTCGCCGATGACGGAAGTGAACAGCTGGCCTGCGGGCATTGGATCAATGATTGAACACGCCTAAGAGGATGTGGTAGGTAGATAGAAGCTTACCACATTCTGTAGAGCCAAAGTTATTCTACAGGAACAGGTGGCAAGTTGAGATAGAGTCTAAATACGATGACCAAGGACGCGATGCATACAGTAATTGGAATTCCTTGACCAACAGCCCAATCTTCCCACTGAGTCGCAAGGGGCATGCCTGCATACGTAATTTGCCTCATCTGTTTAAAGAGTTGCAATAAGGATGGGTCGCGCTGAGCGGCCTCAAGGTGCGAGCGAAGGATGGGAGTGAACTGGATAATGCGGTTGGCGCCGGCGATATTGATCAAATCGGCCAGCTCATCCAAATTGAAGTCGATACGGTTGGGTTGGATGAGACAACCGGCGCGGTGGAACATGAGTTGTAGGACTGGATGGCGGTGATAAATGCATGGTAAACTGTGAGGATATTGGGTTAAAGAGAATGCACACGCACTACAGATCTGCATGGAGTGTGAAACTGATTCTCTATATGTGAATTAGAAGAGAAATTCTAGAGATAATGCATCGGGACCTACGTCCAAATATACACGTCTTGAGTGTCATAATCACCAATAGCGAAGGCAGGCGCAGATTTATGTTGAATAGTCGAGAGCCATCTGTTCGTCAACGGGACGACTTTTGGGATACCAGACACAGATCCGCTGGAGAGATAAATGAAAATGAAATCATCGGGATCAGCAGAAGGAAATTTGGGCAGGTCGATGTGGGCGACGTCGGCGTCGGAAATCGTGGAGTAGGTGATGGCAGTATGACAAGGAATATTTGTGTCAGAGTCACGTAAAAGCTCTGTCTTGGCGGGGTCATGGATCATTGCTTTTCCTTCGTACCTCGACAGGAGTTGGAGAATGAGGGGAACGTTGGGGAGTTCAAAACCAAACATTTGAGGGATGAATCCTGCTCGGCTGAGGGAGTAGATGGTAACTGCATCTGCGTATGTGAATCCACGTAGCCTTCACAACGATATAGCCGGTATGTCTAAGAAATTATTAAGTGTTTGCAACGCACCAGATACCCACAACTGAACGTGCTGGGATATTATGTGGGAGTTGGCCAAGCCAGTACCGCGCTGTACGCTCAATGTCCGCCTGAAACTGGCTGTAGGATACATCTGCCCATTCCTTTCCTAGTGAGCCTTCTTTAGGAAGCTTGAAAACGGGTGTATCAGGGTGGGACGCGACTCGTTCACGAAGAGTCTGAAAGAGAATATGGCCAGAAGCCGATATTGACGTCGGTGCTGACATAGCTGGAAACGAAGAAAGGGGATAAGATATAATTCGAGGATACCATGTTATTACCTGTACATTTTATAAGAGAGAGAGAATGAATGGGCTGAGGTGGAAAAGACGTTTACTGCATTGGTATATTAAGTGCATATAGTCGAACTCCTTAGATACGCCTCGGGGTGGTTGTTTCAATAGACCGAGAGGTTCGAAATGGCTACAAACCAGGTTGTGGTTCTTGAACGCGTCATACATCAGGAAAACGGAGATAGATGGGCGCTAATATGCACATCCACACCGCCAAGGTCTTGTACAGACGGTACAGACAATCGACGTCGTACGCGAACATCTCACATTCCAACATCCTGGCCACTCCAGAACGGCGAACTTGGCCTGGTGTTTCTCTTATGTAGAATAATATGTGTGTATTAATAATATGTAGTGTATTATTGCTACAGATGTGTGATCCTGTCGGACCTCAAGTATGCAAGATCTGAGAGGTATAGAGGCTCCAGGACCGTACACACCTTTTTTTCGACTTTCCTATGGAGAGTGGTCGCGATCGGTTCTGATGAGCGATTTATTGCTATTCCAGGAATGATGACGGATTTTGAAGATCTTTCGGGTGTTGTGTTTAATGCAAAACAATACCAACTACAATATACTAATGATACTAGTACATGTTCAGACATTGATGATTTCTCTCCCCGATGACATGTATCATTAGTAAACTGATAGAGAATTGCTACCCCAAGCACCCCTAGGCGGAATCTTATGAAACTTCTCTCTTCAAATCCATCACAATTTTCTGAAATAGCAATAATATCCGAGCACATTTTCAAATAGTAGGTGTATCTCCTATGAACATCAGGAACATCATTCGACCTGCCAATGTATTACGCTCAGCCTCCACAAAGGATCCAAAACTTTTGCGCTTCTGTGATACAACGGAACGCCGTAATAGCCTTTTCGACTGTGTACACATTCTAACCTTGTCTAGTCATCGTGGGCAGCCGCTGGTTTTCCAATGCAGTTTCGGGCGTCTGGCATAACCAAATTCTCACAGAACGGCACTCAACGTCCAGTCGAGGGACAGGATGTTGGATTTCAAGCATCATCCAAGCTCATGTTATTGAAAATAGTATGAGTTGACTCTATTGCAATACACAATCTACAAGGGTTTAATAAGCTTGTAATGAAAGTACTTGTGTCTCAATATCTTGTGTCAGTTAGTGTAGCACCTCCTGACAATATAGGTTTGGTGCTCTGGGAGGTGTATAGTGGTTCTGACACACATTAACCTCCAAATGCATGGTCCACAATTAGCATCTTCATATGAAAAGTTGCAATAATTGGTGGACTCCCCCTATAAAGAGGTGTGTTTCATCATCAAATTTAACACATGTTCCCTTGTTCCCTTCCCCTATTGTTCCATTATTCCCCCTTTTGTTACATTCCCATTGTCTTCCCCATATAGTATCCTATTGTTATTAGGGTTTACATATGTAGCTACTGTACATGAGAATATAGCTTCCTGCACAATTGTGAGGGTCTTCTGCTACCCGAGTACGTGATAAAGACATGTGTATTTTAACACAGGATTTGACAAAAACTGTACAAGGGTGAGTAATGCCTGAACCACATACATTACTATACAGCATCGACAAAAACAATGCAAGGTTTAATAACTCACCCCAGTTGTCGCTTGGAAGGGCAAGAAATAATTGTGGAGCTAAAGGATGAGCTCACCCTTAAGTAATGGGTAAAAGCTGTGTTCATACCACAAGGTGGCACAAGGACAAAGGTGGGGGACACAGCAACACAAGGGCTGAGTGCTGGTCCGTGACTCTCCAGCTTGATGCATTTGCCTTAGGAGCATTTTAGGGGCAAGGGCCCTATTGTGTCAGATTGAACCTAAAGTATTTTCTCTGATACACAACTACCACTAGCCATCAGACTATCATTTACCTTTTTTTCATATCTTATCATCATCATCAACTAATACTTTGGACCACCCACCCTCAGGACATTTATTTTAAGAAGGAAACCTATTAACAGACCCAGAGGCAGTGGAGACTGCCAGAATCACAGCATCAGTAGTGGAGAGTCAAGTAGAGGCGTTGGGGTTACCAACTCCTGAGATTATTCCCAGCTTTGACAGTAAACTTTAGATTTCATGTGTACCTTCTCTTATTTCCCACAGACAGACAGTACAGACATCATGTACATGCTTGTGTCCTTACTGAGTCACATTATCACCATATTTAAAGTCTCCCTTAACAGTTTATCATATATTTCATATCTGCCTATCCAGCCAGGAGTCACACTGAGCTCACCCATTTATTATTTCTCTTCTCCTTTGTCAGTCATACCACATAAAGTGGAGGAAGCATTCAAGAACACTCATTACATGTCATACACAGCCTTAATAACAGAAGTGTGTTGAAAGACTGAGAAAGGCAACAAAGAATTCACCTTCTCCCTGATTTGGAAGCATTGTTGCCAAAGGTCTGGACAGGGAGAATGAAACATCCATTACCATTGTAGACTGGGTAGCTGTGTCAGAAATGATGATGAAACACCCTTCTCCTAAGGGGGGTTCACCTATTCCTTCAACTTTTTATATGAAAATGCAAATTGTGTTCCATGTTTTTGGAGGCTAATGCATCATTTTACCCAGTCCCAGTCCTTGTTCCATACACATTCTTGATCCTTGAAACAATATCATAATGATCTCCAGCAACACCACTGCCACTTCTGACATGTACAAATTACAGAACCACAAAGGAGACCAGTCAGGCTGAGCAACAATGCCTCCTGACAGGCTGCTGTAAATAATTGTGTGAAGATCCATTCCCAGAGACTCCATGGAGTATTTTCTGGATATCATATCAGGTTCCAAACTATCTTCCAGACTAGTATCAAGATCCAGAATCCACCAGAACCTGACCCTCATCCCTCAAGTACCCTTCACCTCAAATCCTGTTCTGGTATTCTGCCCTTGACTAGACACCTCTGTTACAGTATGACCTGGAACCCATTGGACTCACCCTTTCCTAGCTAGCATCTCTGAGTGTCCTTAGTCATTTCCTGACCCAGACTCCCCACATTTGTTCTATATATATCTTTAATCCATGACCCAACCTTCAACCAATTATCCCTGTCAACCCTTGTCACTTCTCTATGGAGGGTGTTTATAATTACTATAATCTCAAATATTTACTAATAAAAGTCTTATTTTTACAAAACTCCATCTTTAAATAGTGATATCTATTCTGAAACAATTATATCATCAAAAAACAACCATCAGAAATAGTTCTCCATATTACATCTTATACAATCCATAGTTATTTAACAAATTCCATTGTATATAATTTCCTTCCTTTTACAGATGCCTACTAATACTTTTATTAGTACTTTGTTTTTTAAAAGCTGTAATGTAGTTATTTCCATGTAAAATATGTAAAATATTATTGGAAATTTTTTATACCACAGCTGTCTTTATTAAGTAAAACCCCCTATATATTCTGGGATGCTGAATCAAGTAGAAATCTGTTCAGATTGACAGATCCATTCTGAAGTAATACATATGTATTTAGAGGTGCCAATGATATACATATGCATGGAATGGACTATCTAAAGGTATCTATTTTTTAAAAGTATTAGTGTTTCAAACTACTAATTTTTTTTATTGTCTACTCGTGTCCAGAAAGATTCTTTGGTTTGTAATGTACAAGAGAGTTTAAAACTTTCAAAAAGTTTTAAAAACCAAATTATGTTTAAATCATATCCCAGATGTTTAAATGACCTTTAGAGTATATTAGAATTTGGTATACTTAATAGTTTTCAGATACCCTCCTATGCCACTGTTCTGACCTGCCCAGAACCTGTGGTTTTCCTCGAAATATGCACACTTAGTCATTATAGTGTTAGGATCCATTTATGGATAGTATTGGATATCCATGGATATCTGGGCTCACTTCCTTTGTTCTACATTTGGTCACTGACTGGTTGACAAATATTCATTTGTCTGTTTATTGTTCTTGCTCTTATTCCCTGATCTGTCCCCATCCTTGTCATCTATATAGTCTTCCATAGTCATGTACTTACTCCTCAGTTTTAATCTCAACTTAGTTTCTTATCCCTTCTGTCTTTCTGTATGCTTAATATCTGGAACCCTCTGGACTCCAGATATCCAGAACTCTCTGGACTCCGAGTATCTGTTAATATCTAAGCAAGGGGGGAAAAAGGGGATGATTTGAGAGGTCCAAAAATGGTGAATTGTACTAATCGGGGGGTCTGATTCTATAAGGAAAAGTGGAGCTTGGCTTCAATGTATATGTTGTGTCCTTGCATGAACTGTTAGGGTGCTCTGGTATTTCAAACAGAGGGGATAGTACAATAAAAGCTAAAGATACCACTTAGCTCAATTGACCAGAGGGCCAAAAATAGAGTTGTAGAGTGAAGAGTATTAAGAAGAATGTAAGAGGACTTAAACAAGAGGGGGGTAATCTCAGTCGAGTTTCAAACTAAGGAACTGTAGCATACATGAGAAAGAACTTATACAAAGGTATAATGGAGAGTTGGAGGTCCAATTAAGGAAGCAGAAGTAGTGGGTCAAAAAGAAGCAGGGGGAGGAATGGAGATCCAAATGAGACTAAATACAACATAGGAAAAGTATTCTAAAAAGGTGTGAGGTGGCAAATAATGTTTACACATAAAGTGGATGAAGGGAGAGCATTGGAATGGAGATGGAATGGAATGCCTAAAGGGGTATTTTACAATGAAACAGGTTTTGGGATGCTGAGGTGGTGGTACTGTGTTCCAGGGGCTCCAATGTCAGGGTGCCAGAGGGTTACAAGGGTAAGAACAAGTTGTGGGGGGGGGGGGTGAAAGACAGGGATGTCAACATAAACTACATGTCAGGGTCCTGAGGTGGTGGCTCTGGATCTGAAGGCACTGATGTCAGGGTCCTGGAAAGGAGGATAACCCAAAACTTTAAAAATTATTTATCCACTAAAGTATATATATTTATATTGTTTGTTGTAAAATTAATATTTAATCAAATTCAGTTGATTAGGTATCACTCTGAAGAATGCAAAAATATTAATATTTATCCTATATCTGACAAAATTTAGTCAAACAATTGTCTGTAGATTATTCTTTTGGAATAAATTGCACAATGGGGATTGGTACCCCAGATAGTTCTGGTTAACTCTCTAAACCAACTAAATTTAAATTATATGAAATATATTTGAAAGTTTGCTTGTATACAACAGAATACATTATAACCCAAAGATTAAGTCATAACCCAAATAATCTTGTTTAACCCAAATGATCTAGGTTAACCCAAATAATCTAGGTTGACCCAAATAATCTTGTGTAACTATATCATTTGTGTGTATTTTAAAAGGACATGCATATTTTAAAGATGAAATTTCAGGTAATTAAATATAAACTCATAGAATAAGTTGTCATGGCAAGAAGGAATAGACTCAGTTAGAAAATATGAGGATTATTCAGGAAAATTTTGTATATTCAATAAAGTGTGACCATCCTCCAAAGGTTATCAAGGTAAGACCAAGGTGTGGGGGCCTGAAAGGGTGAGGATCCTAACAGTATCCATAAACACTCTGGCATATATCTGCCCTCTGAAATATGGACACCTGAGTGAGTGCATGAGGGTGCAACACATAAGCTGAAGCCAAGTCCAACCTGTACTCTGGTAATATTCCAATACTCCCCAGACTAATCCTCAGGAACTCTGTGGACATGTTCCAGGAAGTGTCCAGAATATCCCACCAGAAATTCTGCCCCAAGATCTGCAACTTAACAAATTGTCACTATACCCATCCCTCTGACCAATGACTCACACACCCTATATATATGGCTGTGATGTATTAGTCTTATTTTAATATTATCTTCTATAAAAAGCAAGCAGGGTCTCACAATAATGGTTCCTAACAAACAGGGCCTGTGGAAAGCATAATTGTGCCCAAAAGGGTTGCAGCTATGCAACCATGATTGGGAGTATCAGAATATTACCAGAGTATGAGATGGACTTGGCTTCAGCTTATGTACTGCACCCTCATGCACTCAGGTGTCCATATTTCAGATGGCTGATATATGCCAGAGAGTTTACAGATACTTAGAGTTCCAGAGCATTCTGGATATTAAGTGTACAGAAAGACAGAAGGGATAAGAAACGAAGTCAAGATTAAAACTAAAGAGTAAGTACATGACTATGGAAGACTATATATGTAGATGTTCCAATAATTGTACTACAAATCTAGAAGTATAATCAGACCTATTTGGAAATGTTTCCAAACTCAGCATACAATAACAAGTCAGATAAATGGGGAAACAAGGATGGGGAGAGATCAGGGAATAAGTACAAGAACATAAACAAGAAAATGAACAATTGTTAACCTGTCAGTTACCAAATACAGAAAAAGGATGAGGTTCAGAAGTCCAGGAACTAGAAATGTTCCATGGACAGAAGTCAGGTTAGAAAGTTATGGAGGATCAAAGTATCCAGGAATTGGTCATAACAGAAGGTTGGGCCATGGACCAAAGTATCTAGAACAAACACTGGGAGTCTGACTGGAAGTCTGGGCCAGAAAATGACTAGGGACATGTGGAGAACTCAACTGTCAAAGGGCAGAGTCCAATGGGTTCCGAGTCATAACAGGAGGTGTCTAGTTGAGGGCAGAATACCAGAATGGGATTTGGATTGAAGGGTACTTGAGGGATGAAGGTCAGGTTCTCGTGGATTCCAGATCTTGATACTGGTCTGGAAGATGGTTCAGAAGTTGATATGATATCCAGGAAATATTCTGTGGAGTCTCTGGGAACAGATCTTCACAAGCAACTAGAGTTGGAGCCCATAACCTATTACAGATTTGCTCAGTCAACATGAAAAGATAGTAAATTGACTGAGGTACTGTGTATCATCTTGTAGATATTTATGGGGAAAGAAAATATGAGTATGAAACATCATTATTGTGAAATAGATTGTGTAGAAACAAGATTGGGGATCATATGGATATTTTAGGTTGTTGAAACACCCTGATTGTAGTTAGCCCCCCAAATATTGAGCACACATGGGCCCTTAATTTCAACATGACAAGACCTTGGTTCAATGGGCAGAATATCTGTTGAAGTACTACAAGCACTAGAAGCTCAGTCAGCTGGTTTATGGGATATATGTATTAGTTGAGTCACTGTAACTAGTTTTCCTTATGCATTTGACAGAGCTCAGACAAACATGAATATCACACATTGTTAACTGTCCAGGCCGCTCCGGAAACTTAACAATATCATGGTGCAATGGCCTTGCCATACTCTTCTACAGATCTGTGTAACCAGTCCCAACCTTATCCTCACCTCGATTTACCCAAGGACTACAACCACAACGCATTTAATTATGGACGGTGGACACGGGCGGGAGGCATATTAATGTCTGTTTCCTACAATCGCACCTTAATCGTGACGTAGATTGTTGATAGAGATCGATATTATTATACATGTCTTTAATCATACTATCGATCAATGTTAGTTTTCCATTTAGATCCCGAAAGGAGCCATGGCCGACTGTGCCGATTGTGGCTGGTCGGAGTCCAAAAATATGCCGTGATACTATGACTGGCCGTGATAATATTTAAAGGAACAACGTCATCAACTAGGGGACTGCTTGCGTAACTGTGTTGAACAAGGCAGCCGGCCTAGGCAATTTCCAAGAAGGTTCTTGGTTAGAATAAGTACACAGTCGAAAAGGCTGTTACGGCGTTCAATTTGTATGCAAAAGGTAAGTTGTAATGAATTATTGGCGGGGCTGAATGATATTCCCGATGTCCATAAAGGCACACAATACAGCGATCTGATTATTCTTATTTCCAAATGCGCTCGGATATTAAATCACACATCATAATAGAACGCAACTAGCGCTTTACCTTCGGGACCACTCTGCCGGCGAACAGCTGTCCACTCAATGTACCAGTGCAGTTTGCGCCTTTCCACTTCATCCCCCATTATTTTCGGCAAAGTCTCCCTGATATAAAACGTACAGGTAATAAGTATGGTGTCATCAACTTCTCTACCATATCCCTTTCATTGAGCTATGTCAACGCCAACATCAGCTCCCCATATTCACTTTCAGGCTCTTCGTGAACGAGTCGCGTCCCACCCTAATACACCTATTTTCAAGCTTCCGAAAGAAGGCACACTAGGAAAGGAATGGGTTCATGTGTCTTACAGCCAGTTTCAGGCAGACATTGAGCGTACAGCGCGGTACTGGCTTGGCCAACTCCCCCCACAAAAAATCCCAGCACGTTCAGTCGTAGGCATCTGGTGCGTTGCAAATACCTATTAATTTCTCAGAAATACTGACTTGATCACTGAAGGCTACGTGGATTCACATACGCAGATGCAGTCACCATCTACTCCCTCAGCCGAGCAGGATTCATCCCTCAAATGTTTGGTTTTGAACTCCCCAACGTTCCCCTCATTCTCCAACTCCTGTCGAGGTACGAAGGAAAAGCCATGGTCCACGACCCCGCCAAGACAGAGCTTTTACGTGACTCCGGCACAAATGTTTCTTGTTATACTGCCGTCAACTACTCCACGATTTCCGACGCCGATGTCGCCCACATCGACCTGCCCGAACTTCCTGCTGCTGACCCCGACGATTTCATTTTTATTTATCTCACCAGCGGGTCCGTGTCTGGTATCCCAAAAGTCGTCCCGTTGACGAACAGATGGCTCTCGACTATTCAACATAAATCTGCGGCTGCCTTCGCTATTGGTGACTATAACACTCAAGACGTGTATATTTGGACGTAGGTCCCGTTGCATTATCTCTGGAACTTTTCCCTAATCTAAATTCTATGTAGTGGATCGGTTTCACACTCCATGCAGATCTGTCGTGCGTGCTCACTCTCTTTAACTTAATCCCCTCATAGTTCACGATGCCTTTATCACCATCATCCAGTCTTGCAACTCATGTTCCACCGTGCTGGTTGTCTCATCCAACCCAACCGTATCGACTTCAATTCGGAGGAGCTCGCCGATTTGATCAAAATTGCTGGCGCCAATCGCATTATCCAGTTCACCCCCATCCTTCGCACCCACCTCGAGGACGCTCAGCGCGACCCATCCTTACTGCAGCTCTTCAAGCAAATGAGGCAGATCACTTACGCAGGCATGCCGCTTGCGACTCAGTTGGAAGACTGGGCTGTTGATCAAGGAATCCCTATTACCGTATGTATTCCTTTCCTTTTTATACTATATATCTCAACTTGTCCCCCTTTCTTATAGAATAACTTGGGTTGTACAGAATGTGGTAAGCTTCTATCTACCTACCACATCTTAGGCTTGTTCAACCATTGATTCAATGCCCACAGGCCAGCTGTTCACTTCCGTCATCGGCGACCGTCATCTCCAGGTCCTTCCGAACATCTCCTATAAATTCGTCCCTGTCGGTCCAACATCAATCGATGGTGCAGACTATGCCCGTCTTCTCGAATTCTGGATTCTCCCTGATTCCCCTGATCTCCCTGTCGCTGATCTCCGAACGCCTGATGGTGGATGGCGGAGCGGCGATCTGTTTGAGGAGATGGAGCCCGGGAAGTATATCTTCCGTGGGAGGGATGAAGATTGGATTAAGAGCTTTTGGAGTGACAAGATTGACACGAGGTACATTGTGATTTTTTGTCGCGCTGTATTGGCTTTGGTGCTTACGTGGAATGTGGTGTTGTACAGGGGCATCGAAGACAACGTCTACACCACCTGCTCGGACATCGTTAGTAACTGCGTTGTTGTAGGCAATGGTCGTCCCTTTGTTGCGCTTTTCGTCGAGCCGAGCGTCCCCACGCCCGAAGTGGAGCATGAAAAGCTGAAGCGTGAAATTCTTAGTCGCATTTCGGAGTTCCACTCGTTATTGTACGTGTCCTTTTAGTTTCCACTCCTGAACATCCCCTTACACACGCACATACTTTCTCGTTCGGCTGAATGCTTATTATTATATAGATATCTACACGAACGTATTCAAGACCCCCGAATGATCAAAATTGTCCCTGCAAAATCCCTTCCTCGTACCGCTGCGAAAGGAAACATCAGGTAAGCGCACACCGTCCAGCCATCACACTCACCAAAGCCACATCACACATTAACTAACCGTGCACATCTCTCCCATAGTCGTCGCCGCGTTGAACAAGAATTCGCCGCCGACCTCGAGGCGATGTATAACGCCATCTCTGTCGATGAGGTATTCGGATCCGTATTTGAAAGTACACCCAATCCCATCTCCAACGAAACAGCTTCACACGACGCCCCTGACACCTATCGAGATGCGAGTGTTATATTGGCTGCGACGGCATAAGCCGGAACACTCCAGTTATATTCCTCTGTATAGCTTTGTGGTTGTTTGGGTGACCGCATAGAGTTATGCGGTCGCGAGCGTAACCTCCTTGAAGGTTTCTTTTCACTGACAAGCGCGCCCCATGTTAGCTATACACTTTCTTGAATGTTTCCCATATTCTATCTATACTATATATCCTAGCTACACCAATGCATATAGTGAAAGCCTTTCACCCCCTGATATTATTTATCTGATCCTGTACAAAGCACTTCAGCAAATTGTTTCACACTGCTTGAAGTAAGCGAGCCTGAGCTCGAATGTATCAAGGATAGAGGCCATAAAATGCTGGCGAAAGGAGAAAATAATCAAAAAGAACAGAAGTTTAGTTCAGGGCCAGCATCTGTGACTGCATTACATCTCACTTGTAGTTAGAGGTCGTACGTAGTAGCTACCAATAAAATAAAAAATAGAAATAAATAATACATAAAAACTCTTTTCTTTAAATGAACCAAAGAGGGATCTGGAGACTTTTCGGACCAGAGGAAAGTGTTTGAGGCTCTGCCAGGGACTATACGCAGGTCAATACACGGATGAAAGAATTTGTGGTTGAAATCCTATGCATCGTTCGCTCCACCGATGGTTGAACGTTCACATATCTCGTAAAACTGTCTTCCGCTCCAGGAGGGTGTTGAATAATAAAAGCATTACGACGGCCTGGATCAGCTTGAACACAGGAAACATAAATATGACCCACCTGTACAATTCAACATGTACGCTACCCATATGGCATTGTGAATCAAAAGTGTAACCTCTTCGTGAAGTTGTCACTCACTTAGAGTTCTCCTTACCGTAATGTGATTTCTACACCAGAGTGCTTAAGTTAGCGTTACACGGATGTATGTAAATGGTTCGTGGATATGATCTTTTCCTTCAGGGTGGGGGGGGAGGTGAGAGTGCCCGTCCGGTACATGGGCAAGAGACAGACATAAGCGGATAATAAATGACATTTAATTGAATTTCTCGGAATTACGGATTTGCTGAGCTAATACCGGTCTGCACTGATAGAGGCGCCCGTACAGCGCCTAAACTGATGTACTATAGCTCCACTGGGCGTTTTTTAATACCGCTCAGTAAATGAAGCGCAACCTTCCGATGTGTCCATATTTCCACGATTTCTATACGGGCCGAAGGCGATCTTTCAGAGTTGATCGCCGGAGGTGCATACCTCCTCTCTTACGCTGAAAAGGGGGAACGATCCCGTCTATCTAAGATATACCTTGGTTCTTACCTTCCGGCCTAGCTCAATGCTTAATCTTATATAGATATCTCCAAGAACCCCCGACCCCCGAATGGTCAAAATTGTCCCTGAAAACTCTCTTCCCCGTCCCGCTGCGAAAACTGAGCAAACGCCGTCCATTCATCACTCACCAAACCCATCACTAGCCGCATTCCACATTAAGTAACCACGCACATTCGCCACCTCCCTTGTGGTCGTCGCATCGTAGAATGCCATCTCTGTGCATGGGGTATTCAGATCCGTATTCGAAAGTACACCCAATCCCATCCCCAACGAAACAGTTGCCGTTAAAGTCACAGGGATAAAAATGGAGACCCCACTTCAGATGACAACATCGCCAATCCTCGTTGAGCTAAGCCTCTTATATAAGTTACGTTTGGATAAGTGGAGATAATGTTTATTCATATTGATCTGTATAGTAAGCAATATCAATTGTCGGTGCATATCATCAATAGGAAGATATCATGTGTGTAGATTTGTGTAGTGTTTGTCTATGTATACGTAGATGGGGACATCGGTGAACATGGCAGCCTCAGGTACATTGACAGGAAACGTTGGTGGGCGAATGATTTTGGAGTCACTTGAGTGACAGTTCTGTATAGACAAGAAGATTGTCTAAGGCGCATAGATGCGCAGGTGTGCAGGAAATCATGAACGTTTGTTCCAAGTTCACATCGCCGCTTTCTTAAAATAGAACAAGCATAAATTAATAGTTTTTTTTTCGGGTCAGACAGCGCCGATAAAGAAGAACTTTGCAGAAGGCGAAACGAGAGACATGATGTATAGACGTCACGATTAATACACCTCGCGACGGAAACCTTGTAAAAGACAGACCAGCAAGTGTAAGGAGTGTAAGGACATTCGTCATAGGGAGTGAGAAACGATCACCAAGACATCATAGATGATCATGATGTCGGTGCGGACGATGCGAACCCACTAACACCCATCCACAAGGCTATCTTTTCTTATATAAAGATATAGAAAGGAGGAAACTCCTCAAGTCTCCAAACCAATTACCACCCTCCACCGCACCCACCCGAAGATATGGGACTTGACAGACATCGAGAATGTCCCGTGATGCCCGCCAAAGTCAATCGAAGTCTATTGTCAAGTACTGAATTTAGGTGGTGTTAAGATAAACGTTTCTGTAATACACTGGATTTTACACTATAATATGACAATGACCCGCATGTGTCTACTCCACCATCTTCACCTCGACGATACAATACATCCCAAATTGTTACTGCGCTGGCGCCTGCTTTGCAACGTTAGGAGGGGACGGCGTAGCAAAACGCATCTCCTCTAAACTTGCCGACAGTCCTTCGGATAGATCGCCCGTCGAGTCGTGTGCTTGCAGCCCATCCCTTACACTGGGAAAGCCCCAACCTGAAAAACATTTGCGGTGAACCGAAGGCGCACCATCTGTTGTTGGAGTTGGAGCGACATCAATTGGTGTCTGAGAATTTGAGTGATCATGAGGATGAGAATGTATAGGAGCGCGAGTATGGGCCGGTGATGGAAGAACGACTGAAACAGACAGAGCTGGCTTTTCCGAAAATGTACCCCGAGGAGAGTCGATATCATGGGACATGAAATCAACTGGTTTCTGCAAGAACTCGGCCCGAGCATCGCCTGGATAATCTGACCCGCGTCGTGAGATTACATCTTCTATGCCTTCTGGAGGCTTGCGGCCTTCGCGTGAGAAGACAGGCGGGGCGAATTTCATGTCATCGAGAGAACCTTTGGATGATATACTTAGTGACCGACGGGATAACAGTCGCGAGAATGGAAGCAGTGCGCGGAGCGAGACTATTTTACGCGTCGTCGAGTATAATATGGCATTTACGAACCCTGTATGGAAGTTAATACATTCTTCACATATATTAAGTGTATGTAACCAAATGGATCGTACCCGATAGTACGAAAATTGAGTCTGACACCATGGTGGCCGTGTATGGGACGGGATGCCCGAATATGACCATCCAGCGACAGACGGCAATGGGAAGAACAACCATCGCATATGCCACCTACCAATTGTCGTGAGTTTCAAGTGAGACTCACAATTATCCCAACACTTACAGGGTACCTATGATTATGTGGGTGAATGACAGCAGCAACTCTAATTTATGATCGTACCAAAGCATTTGTTTTCCTACAGCTGCCATCTGTGAGTTGTCGTGGTTGGCCATCCAGGGAGTAGTCGCCCGTTGTAGTCGAAAGGTATTACCATACCCTGATAAGTTTCCACGTAGGCGTAGAAAAATTAAACTGTAAAGAATGAAGCTCGAGAAAACCGTAATGAACATCTATGGTTGGAAAGAGGGTGAGTAGCTCTCATGATTAATGTGTAGTAAACTCACAAATAGATATTCGTTGGTGAACTGTTCAATATGATACTCTATCGTAGTGGACGGTTTAATTTAGGCTCTCGATCTTCGTAGTAGTTACTAACTGTCTGTGATCCAACACCAGTATACTGAAATACCCCAGAACGGCCCCCTCGCGGAATTCTGAATAATGACAGGCCCTATCATGACAATGAAGCCTATGAGAGCCCAAGCGCCTCCAAGAATGAAGGAGAATACTGAATTACTAATCCGCAGACGAAGGAATAGGAGGAAAAATGTGTGAAGAGCGATGATCTGCTAGAAAGTCAATTCTACAAGCCTTAGGGCTGAATGGCAAACCTACAAGCGACCTGATAACATATTCATAAGTGCTTAATGGCTAATAATATGATAGATGGTCTGACCAGATGGCTATGCCTATGTTGCCAGTCTGCTTCAAAGCAGCTACATGTACATTAGAACACAAAGACAAGAGATTGGATTATGGAAAATGAAACCTTGCGTAGTACAAAAATGCCCGACCTCCACCCCCTGTAAACCACGGTAAAGTTAGAAGCCCTAGTCATGAGCTCTCGCGTCGCACCTCAATAAGAACCCATTTCAAATTCATCACGGAGCCCGCGGCTTGCAAAAGATCGCTAAGGACTAGCGACAAAAAGCACGCGCCGACCTGAGACCTGACGAATTGGTGGCGCGTACGAAAGCCATCGATCTTGGAAGTTGGAGTTGTAAGGAGTAGGCTGGATTGAGAAGACGCTAGCTTACCAGGATGGCGAGGAGAACAGCTGTTACAGAGCAAAGCGAGATGCCAGCAGCAACAGTAAGAGCCTTTTGACAATGGTCAGGATGCATCGCACTATGCAAGTTTTTTTGCCTCGACTTACCAGTGGGCCACGGGACTGCTCATGCGTGTAACGCAGATTCACATTATCTCTCTCAGCCTGGGGGGCTGAATCGAACGGTATACGCATATTCACGGACCGTGATGGTCGTGGTATCACTCTTATTCTGCAAGAAAAATGCAGAAAGAATATACCACCAGAAATAGCGTTGTTCCACACGAGCCATGATGGAAGGCGCAGCCAGCGTTTAGTACTTCAGCCCTCGGATTCCCGGAAGGATCTAAGATCGATAATGCAGGGTAGATTGCAATATAGATTTATCAACATGATCGCCGATTGTCAGTGGAAGATGTGTCCTTATCAGGGCCAACTCCTCAGCGACAAGCTGCCAACTCCGAAAAACTCCCGTGATACCTTCTATTATGGCGCTGGCATGCCAGATATGGGGGGGAGGCGGTGTAGTATAAAAGCAAATTGTACAGTCGTACAGGTTCAGGAAGACTTCGATGTCAGAACGCCGCCCATATTGGAGGCAATGCATAGAATAGTAGGGAATAAGCACCAACGTTCTTCATGGGCGGATGTGATTGATTATGGTATGATTAGGACCAGGCTACCAAAAAGTGTCAGTATGACGAACACACGTTGTTGTTGTCATCCCTGGCCTTATCCAAACGATTATAAAAGGAGTCTGGTGATGTGCAGGATCGTCCAAATGCAGCCAGCAGTGTGTGAGGCTGGTAAAACGGCCGCTGGGCATCACCTGTCATGACGTTGGCAACACTTCGCGTGTGTCATCTGTCCACGAACATACCAATAGGAAGACAGTGGCTTTGGAAAACATCACAGTGTAACCATGACCGCGACAATGGTGAGATTTGGTCAGCTTGCACCTTGGCTCAATACCACCACCCATTCCGAACGCTCCAACGCTTTGTTCTTTGCTTTCGACGAGGGGAATGCGTGTATTACGTTCACCGGAGACAAAGGAATACTCCCAAGTCATAACGCCGATGCAACATTTTTGACTCTGACTTAAGGTGTTGTTTCTTGATATTAATTTGAAATGTGGCCATCACGGGTATCCATGGAATGGTTTTTGGTACGTGATTTTGACATCAGTCAGTGTGTACGTATTTAATTCTGTCCCTTTTAGCCCAATATAACTACTTATAGTATGAGATGTCAATCCAGAATAAAATAAAATAAGGTTTAAGCATGCCTACTGCCGGTGCAATAAGCAAGCACAATAATACGCTGCCACCACTTAGCTTTAGTGAGGTCTTTTCCCAATGGCTCAATTGAACATGTAGCTTTGAAATATATGATGCCAGTAGTTCAACAATTCGTTCAGTTGAGGGTAGAAAAAAATTGATAGATACGAAGCAGTGTAGCACATGAGCCTCGCTTCTAACACGAGCTTTGTTGCCTACCCGCAAATGGAGTAATTTTGTGCGCGAATAAACTGGTTTAAGTTTGTTAATGTTTAATACTACGGACACTTTTTGTCGCTTCTTCAACTAACAATTGCATTCGTGAACAAGCTCACGGCCGATGTAATAATGTATATTAGATACTCTATCAGCAACATAAAGAGGAGATCAATTTGACGCGAGCAAATATTTTCACTTGGGTTTGTGACGGGTTGTGGGGGAGTGGGCGATTCTTTGGAATTGCTTTGGAAGGACGTCTGCCACAGTCTACGGGACTGTGCGACCGCCGAACATACCAGTCTTCAGGTGTGCACCTGATATATAATATAGGAACCACTAAGCTAGTGTGGTTTAGTAGTTCCCAACCGAAATTAGCCATAACGGTCCTATAAGCCATTTCTAAAGTATTGACAATACAGCATGATCCCAAGGGAGATAATGGGGAAAACACTCCCATTACAAAGACCGCGGTCTAATTTATTAGTCCGTTCCTCTGTCCGTATTTGGTGAGCGGACCCCAGTGGAAGCGAATCCGGGGGGCCGCAGGCTCCATTGCACAAAGCATGCTGATGGGGACATGAGCGAGCCCGAGTTGCCGTATTGCCGTGTATGAGCCATCTGTGTTATAACAGCTCCATGATTTGCAATCACCCTGTGACTGTCAATGATACAGTGACGTTCATCATCTTGCTGTATGGACACTGACAAAATCTGATCCACCAGGGAAACCTGCTGGCCCTGGTACATGACCTGTCAGCTTTGGTGACTGTTGGTCATGGGTCAAAGCCTCCCTCCCCTGACAGGTGCACCACCCAACCATATACTACCTGCCACTGGGTCACCAAGATTCTCAGAGTTTGATGCATGTGTAGGTCGGCATGAATTGACTATCTTATCACTTCCTTTGGACCAGGCTCAGTAGTAGACTCCAAATCAGTAATTTTGGACAGGTGAAAGGGGTAGTGGTATCCCCCTGATGAGAGCTTTCATCAGCTTGAAACCATTACAGTCCATTTCCCCTAGCCATCCTCTACCCTAGCTGACAAAGTTCAATCTTCAGAGACAACTGATAGTGGCAAGTGATAAGGTGGTGGTCTGCCCAGCAATACTCTGGTAGATGCTGGTGACTTTAGTGTTGCCTTGGTCACCTTGCTATGATATATATACAGTGCAGACCCATTTTGGAGACAGAATCTTCTCATGTGACTGAAACACTGACCTACCAGGTATTTCACTTTGCAGTCAATGCTACAGTATTCTTATGGTCCCAGGGTGAGCAGTTTGGCACAGAGCAAGAGATCCAGGTGACAATTGTCTGTTCTGTACATATTATATATTGAACCAAATGATCTTGAGTCCCTGCAAACTGTGCTGTCAGAGCAAAACCTGAAGGTTGAATGTGTTGGATATGGTTAGTTGACAGTCAAGACTCAACTTTAGAGCAGTGCAGATGTGTGACTGTCTCTCACAGTTTCTGTGTATATGGAATGTTAACAGCCATAGAGGATTGACTTCACTACTGAGTATCTAAAGAATTGGTAGCTCAGTGATAGAGTGTCTAGTCTGCATTAGAGATGGTCCCAGGTTCAATTCCTGGCCAGTCCAATATTTTCCAAAGAAAGGTGGTGCACCACAAAGCTTTGGGCTTGTCAACAGAGTGGATGGACATGGACACAGAGTTGAGTGAAGCCAATTGCACGAGTTGCAGTATAAAACTGATTTATTTATTTCTGTACCTATCACTGTGAATTTTATGCTTTACAGTAACAGTACAATAGATCGGATAAGAAAGTTCCGGATCCGTGACAGAAACTCTTATTCAACGGACCAGTAAGGTAATACTATTATACAAGAATTAACACAATCTGGAATGCAAACCGAGCATTGGACACTTACCCATTACAAGTTCCCAGTATTGTTGAATATATCAGTAACGATCTCCTTGATCTTTGCGAAACCTTCAGATGATAATATATCTAAATCCCATTCTCTAGCTAGGAAGTCTGCAGGGAGAATACGATCCACAGGTTCCGGGGAGAGTATAGTCGCAGGTGCAACCGAGGATGCGTCCTTGTGGCCACAATAGATGCGCATCGCAGTACCGAGAAGGCTGAGGCCCCACAGACGGGGCGTAGGGCAATCGTGGAGCATGAACCGGTACCTATCACGCAACTGTTGGTCTGCACGATAACGGTATTCCGCCTTTTCCAGCCAACTATCGTCCTTGACCTCGACAATGAGCACTGGTCGATCGTTCTGGTCGAACACAACAATGAACACAATGAAGTCAACCGTCTCCCTGCTCTTCTCTGTGGGAGGGTTCTGAGGTGCAACGTAGAAGGTGAAGTTGCTTCCGAAGCAATAGTTCAAGAGTTTGTCGTACGGTCCATAATAGCGATTCTCAACATGTTTCGCACGGGCGTGGTCGAAGATAGTAACTAGACCAGCTGGCCAAGAGTTGTCTGTGAGAAAAGACATGATGTCTCAAAAAAAAAAAAGTAGTGGTGGCAAGAACGACATTCCCAGGGGGGGGGTTACATAAGCTTTTCACATGCATTCAAAGGTCTTGTAACGGCGAGATGCGTGACATTGGGTATTTCCCACTGTCGTAGTACTGATGTGCTTCTATCTGATAGTTGATGGCCGATAGCTTTGCATAGTTATACCGCCGTTTTATCATGTTATACGGACTCCCAATTATGGCCGGCAGCCTCTGGAACTTTCCTTTATGGTTGGCTAAATAGGATGCATAGGAACAGTGTTGCCGTTTATACCAGAAAAGGACAAAGATGTCCTGAAGGAAACCGAAAGGTTCTTTTCCTTTCTTATGTTTTCATTCACAATCCTATCTCCGTAGGTGAACCAATGCTCAGATGAAATAACTACGGTGACTTCTTCTCCGTACAGCCTCCAGCTGTCCAACACGACCACTCTTTAAAACGGCATGGCGGAAGGATTGAAGGAATATTTACTTACTCTAGTTGATTTTTAGAACACTGATGTACACTTAACACTGATCAGGAAGCAATGGTGTTTCCTATGATTATGTATATATTACTAGTATAAATCACGTCAATAGTAACCGCTCCCCCACTGGCTCTACAAAGGGATGCAAGGTCAACGCCACCAAGGCTGGCGAACCATGGCAATTATAAAAAGGTTTCAGGTGGCAGGCAGGCAGGCAAATTTATCTCAATTCTTGAAACTCTACATCAACATGATTTAGATTCTTGATTGAAATGAGCATGTTTAAAACCCTAAAGAATGCAGATGGCGCAAATTGCATCCAAGACAAGGAGGATGGACCAATAAAAAAAAACGAAAAGAAAAACCAGGTAATATAAACAAAGGTCTCATGTCAAAGTATAAAATAAAAGCAAAAAAAAGACAAAAAACCAAAAAAGGGGACTTTGGAAGTTGTAGACAGTTTGCTTGTCCATTGTAAACCTAACAACAAGTGCAGGCTACTTCTTAGGATGACAGTGGATTAGCATACCAGTCAAAAATATCATTTCAATGACAGTGTCATATGGCTCATTAGCTGTAGCCTCAACTATCCCAACCACTTTTGTGCTTCCATCCATGTATGGAACATGAAACTGAACATCTATCAGAGTGTGAAATATGTTTAAAAAAATGGAATCATATGTAACACACTCAGAATGGATAAGGCAGGTGCTGCTGCCTTTTGTTGGTATCTGTCTTGCGGTCCACACTATCACACTGACCTTTTAGACTTGATTTCTTCACTGTAGCAGGACTAGTTGAGTCAATGGGTGTCTGATTTTGACTCATATGAGTGTAAATGGAGGTGAAGACATGTCACAGTGTGACAACTGCACATAGTCCAAAATGGACAATATCACAGCAAGCACATAGTCTGAGGCATCAGTTTCCACAATGAGTTGAATGTTGGGCTTCCAGTGCGACAAAATAGGGGCAGATGTAAACGTACTTTTCAATTCTCAGAATGCCATTCGGCATTCTTCGGAGAAATTCCACGAGGTGTCTTTACGAGTAAGATGAGTGAGCGGAATGGTAATTTTTGAGTAGTTGTGAATGAAACAATGATAAAAATTGGCGAAGCCTAAAAAGGATTGAATATCTTTAACCTTTCAGGGTTCCGGCCATTCTTGAATGACTTGAATTTTGGAGTCGTCCATGTGGAGACCGTTGGGTCCCATCATGAAACCTAAATATTCAACTGTGTTGACATCAAAAGAACATTTTTTACCATTTGTGAAAAGACCATGTTTTCGGAGTCTTCACAGGACTTCACGAACGTGTTCATCATGAAGTGTAGGATCTTTGGAGAATATGAGGATGTCATCTAAGTACACAATGACAAAGACATCGAGGAGGTCAGAAAAGATGTTGTTGATAAAACATTGAAAGACCAACGGAGCATTGGTGAGGCTGAAAGGCATCACTAACCATTTGAAGGAGCCATAGTGAGTGCGAAAAGCCGTTTCCCATTCGTCGCCTTCGGCGATCCAAACCAAATGATAGGTGTGCTTGAGGTCTATCTTTGTATAGATTCGGGCCTTCCGGGGGGCATTGAGTAAATTGGAGATTAGTGGTAATGGGTACTTATCTTTTCGAGTGATCGCATTTAGTCCTCAAAAGTCAATGCAAAGCCGAAGGGAACCATCCTTTTTCCGAACGAATAGGACAGGGGCTCCATAAGGAGACTTTGAGGGTCAGATAAATCCTATAGCCAAATGTTCATCCAAGAAATCTTGGATAGCCAATAACTTGGACTGCGAGAGAGGATAAACTGGGCCTAGGGGCGGATGTGAACCTTCTTCAATATCAAATTTCAAATCATAAGGCCTGTGAGGGGCAAGTCGATCAGCTTTTTGTTTACTGAAGACATCTGCAAATTCATGGTATTTTTCTGGAACACCTTCCAAATCTGCGATCGGTTCGGTCACTGGGGATGCAAAGTGACTGGTGTCTTCATCAACTTTAAGATTGACTGTAAATGCTCGGGAGCCGTCCAACTTGATGGCTCTCATAAAAGCTGCAGCGTTTATTAGAGAGATGGGTGGCGGAGAGCTCGGATTTGCCACAGGGGCTGGAGGTGCTGTAGAGGCCATATTTGCCAAAACAGGCGGAAATGGACCAGTCGTATCGGGTGCCAACGGGGTTCGGAAATGGATACTGCCCAATACCCAATCAATCAATGGATTGTAGTGGGTGAGCCAGTTACATATGTCCTAGAACTATGGAGCAGCTTGGGTCCAACTGTGTTACAAAAAATATAACTGTCTGAAAGGTTCCACACAGGAACCAAAGTCAGAGTTTGCAGGCTTGCAAGATTACAGAGTTTGAGGTACCATCAAAGAGTCGGAGTGGAATCAGATCTATTGCATAGGTTTTTAACTGATTTTTTTGGGAAAAACTTGTATCTATAAACCAATGGGTTGAACCTGAATCTATGAGAGCTCGAAAGGTGAGACTCCCGAGGTTCCGAAGTAAGATTTATAAACAAGGAATTAGGATCATACAGGGCGGATGTGTTAAGATGTCAATTTTCCGGTGTGCGGGGAGATTCTACACAACTCTCCAACCGCATGGAATCCAGAGAGTTGCTTAATCTTTTTTTGACTCGGCAGCTGGCTTAGCCAGTTGTGAGGTCGTGGCCGTATTGGCTGATCGGGCTTTTGTGACCTTCGGGCATGCAGCGACTCAGTGTCCGGGATCTGCACACAACAAACAAAGGTTGTTGTCCATTCGGCATTGCTTTTCCTATGGTAGGAGCTTGCCGTCGGAGCTGAGTTTGCCAATTAAGTCAGGTTTGTCTTTATCTTGAGACTTATTTGACTGTTTGCCCTTGCCTTTTTTGTCGTTAGAACCCTTGTTTTCAGACTTCTTATTGGAGTTCGAGTTGCTACTATTGTTGGTGTTTTGATTACCAGAATTGTTGGCATTCTTATTGTCCGATGATTTTTTGTCTGATGGGTTTTCGCGACTAATTTCTGAATGTTGTTCCCAGTATTGGGCATCCGCATTTTGGGCCTTTAGATGCATGAGGGGGAGAGTCTTTGGTTTGCCGGTCTCTCCTTTGGAAACTTCATCTTTGAGGCGAGATGGGAGGCTGGAGTAAAACTGGTAATGGAGGGCTGAATCGCCCCAGTCGCAATGTGCGGCGAGGTTGTTGAACTGGACGATGTAATTGGTGATGTGCTGGGTGTCTTTCATTTTGAGATTAGAAAGCGTGGTTTCAGCATCGCCTGTTTGGTTGTAGGGACCAAAGTTTGTTTCAAGTTCCTCAACAAAGGCATCCCAATCGTGAAGCCAATCGGGATCTTTGGAGGTGAGGCCGGAGAATGTGGGTTCAAACCAGGCTGCTGCGGAATCCTTAAGGTACGAGAGTGCAAAATTTACCTTTCGGTCATCCGTTGCAAATGCAGCTGGGTGGTCCCGAAAATTGAATTGACATTGCATAAGAAATGTCAGCAATTTCTTCAGGTTTGAGCCGGTAAACAGTTCATGTTTGTTGACTCAGGTTTGCCCAGGTTCTTTTTCCTTGGTATTGTTTTTAAGGAATTCATTAAAGGATCCTAGGGTACCTGAGAACAATTCCCATGTTTCGTCGGGATCGAGAACCGGTTTTTGTTTCACAGACTTCTTAGAACCACTGGCCTGAGGTATGGGTTGATCACCATCCTCGGGTTCGGGTTCCGGAGCTGATTGATTATTATCCCCTTTGGGTGCTTTGGGTTCGGTTGCTTCAGTAACTTCTTCAGCATCGCCCGTAATTTCCACAAAGTGGGATTCTTCAGAGGGTCCTGGTTGTGGGGTTCTCAGAGTAGCTTGGGCTGTATACAGGAAAGGAGACTTGAGAGTGGAAGATTCTGCTTCGCCACTTGGCTTGGCATCTCTTTTTCTCGGAGGCATGATTAACGGAAAGTGCGAGTGTGAAATCAGAATATATTGTTAAGAACTGAAAACTGACTAATGTCGGTAGGCTGACGGGGACCAATCGGAAGGACTTGGCTTCAGCTTATGTGCTGCGCCCTCACAATTATCCATTGGGTGTCCTTAAATTTTGGATGGGTGGAGACTAGTCCTAATGAATACCTCTCAGCAAAACTACCGATTGGAACCGAAGGATAAGTCGAGTGTTGGGCCAAGGGGTTGGAGACCAAGAGTGGGCAAGCGCATGTGGAGGCAGATAGTAGAGTACTTAGTATGAGACTGCTAGAGGTGTAAGAGGGTATTCTGAGTCGATATTCTGATTGCCTAGTAACTACAACTACAATGGGTTCATATACAAGTATTCAGTGTCTAGGAGATACTAACTAGGAGAAGAGTGGAAAACAGTATTGACAAATAAGCTTGACTAGGAACGGGAAGGTTACGATTAGTTCGGAGGCCATGAGATAACCGAGAGCAGAATTACAAGAAAAGGAAATAGTCCGAGGGTTACAAGTATATATAGACATATGTGAAACATAGAGTAGAACAGATCATCATAATAAAAGGGATGTATCAGAGTTTAACCAGATAGTACGAGTATATTTTGAAGGGGCATAAATGGAGTTTGATCACCATGAAGGCATACGTCAGCATCAGGAAGCTGATGGTTTCCAATGTGAAGACTTGAACGATGACTTGAATTGTCAATAGGAGGCGATAACCTCGGGGACCGTCAGGTTGCAACACGGTCGTAACAGGCAGCATAGGAACCAACTTTGCAGCAGGTATATAAAGTGCCAATGACAGCGGAACAGGCATATCCTTGCTGACATCAGGAGGAGGGTGTCTGACTGTAAATGTCATTTCAGGAGTCGAGATAGATGCATCCATGATCAATGCAAGCTATGTGTCCCCTGACATAACATCAGAATCGAGCATTTTCTCTCCCACACCTGACAACAATGACATAGACCAGGTGAGGATCACCTTGATGCTGTTCTCCAGATGAAGCCAGACTGGATGGAAGAGTCCTTTGGATGGGCAGAAGACAAGGAAGACAAGGAAGACAAGGAAGACAAGGAGGACAAGCAAGACAAGCAAGACAAGCAAGACAAGCAAGACAAGCAAGACAAGGAGACAAGGAAGACAAGGAAGGACAAGGAAGACAAGGAAGACAAGGAAGACAAGGAAGACAAGGAAGACAAGGAAGACAAGGAAGACAAGGAAGACAAGGAAGACAAGGAAGACAAGGAAGACAAGGAAGACAAGGAAGACAAGGAAGACAAGGAAGACAAGGAAGACAAGGAAGACAAGGAAGACAAGGAAGACAAGGAAGACAAGGAAGACAAGGAAGACAAGGAAGACAAGGAAGACAAGGAAGACAAGGAAGACAAGGAAGACAAGGAAGACAAGGAAGACAAGGAAGACAAGGAAGACAAGGAAGACAAGGAAGACAAGGAAGACAAGGAAGACAAGGAGGACAAGGAGGACAAGGAGGACAAGGAAGACAAGGAAGACAAGGAAGACAAGGAAGACAAGGAAGACAAGGAAGACAAGGAAGACAAGGAGGACAAGGAGGACAAGGAGGACAAGGAAGACAAGGAGGACAAGGAGGACAAGGAAGACAAGGAAGATGACACAGGGTTCTCTGCCATTTTGGGTGGGATGGAGAATGGCTTCCAGACCAATGAGCTTGATGAGCATATAATGACAGGGCCATTCACTGATTCTTCTGATGAGGATGATTGACCCCATTCATGAGTGAATGAGAGCTTTTATTATGACCATTGCCTCTGATGTCACTAGAGTGCTAGTGGGATTCAATGCCTATTGAAGAAATATACATAGATTAGGATAGAAAAAAAAAACACTGGTGACAAAGAAGTAGTCTTTATGTTCAATAGGACATATTAAGCCTCATAACTGGATATATTTACATGCCATACACGAGATTAGTTCCACAAGCTTAAATGCCAATCGGGCAAGAATTGAACATCATTGTATGATCAACAACAGTTGGAGACTATTTTAAACATGAATAATTTAAAATGTGGGTTTTCTTATTTGCTTATATGTTACTACATTTGATGTTTGGGGTAGAAAACCATGGACCAGGCCACAATGCTGCTATAGGTAAGGATCTTCCAATACCATCATATTTTAAACTTGCATTACTTACTTTTATACCGTAGGAAGGGTCTGGGCCAAAATATGTCAGGCATTACTAATTTAATACATTACTTAAGCACACTTCAATAAAGGAGACTCAGATTCAGCTTGGTTCATCAATATCACGCTGGGCCCCACTCATGATACAATCACATCCTTGCAACTAGCAGAATGTTTCATTATTCATGTATTTTCCAAACATGGTGTTCCATCTCATGTAACTTCCAATTGAGGTTCCAAGTTCATTTCCCATTTCTTCAAAGCTCTCAGAAAGCTCTTGATACAAAATTACACTTCACCTCAGGATATCATCCAGAAGGTGACAGACAAATGGAACATGTCAGCCAAACTCTGGAACAATACCTCCACCATTTATTGCAACTATCAAAAGGACAATTGGAAATCCCTTCTTCTGCTCATTGTTAAGAACTGAAAACTAACTAAAGTCAGTTGGCTGACAGGGACCGATTGGAAGGACTTAGCTTCAGCTTATGTGCTGTGCCCCCACAAATATCCGTTGAATGTCCTTAAATTTCGGACGGGCGAAGACTAATCCTAATGAGTTCCTTTCAGTGTAATACCGATCGGGACCGAAGGTTAAGTCGAGTGTCGGGCCAAGGGGTCAGGGACCGAGAGTGAGCGAGCACACACAAAGGCGGAAGACGGAATTCTTAGTATGAGACTTCTGGAGGCATAAGAGGGTATTCTGAGTCAATATTCTGATTGCCTAGTAACTACAACTACAGTGGGTTCATATACAAGTAACAGGTGTCTAGAAAATACTAACTGGGAGAAGAGCGGAACACGGTATTGACAAATAAACTTGACTAGGAATGGGAGGTTACTATTGGTTTGGAGGCCATGAAATAACCGAGAGCGGAATTACAAAGAAAGGAAATAGTTTGAGGGTTACAAATATATATAGACATATGTGAAACATAGGATAGAGCAGATCATCATAATAAAAGGGATTTATCAGAGTTTAACCAGATAGTTCGAGTATATTTTGATGTGGGCGTAAACAGATTTTGATCACTGCAAAAGTGTACGTCAGCATCAGGGGCCGATGGTTTCCAATGTGATGACTTGAATGGTAACTTGAATCGTCGATAGGTGGTGATAACCTCGGGGACCGATAGGGCTGCGATGTTACGACCGTGTCGCAACCCTATCAGTCCCGAGGTTATCGCTACTTATCAACATTTTCAAGTCACCACTTTGGAAACCATCAGCCCCTGAAGCTGACGTATGTTTTCGCGATGATCAAACTCCGTTTACACCCACGTCAAAATAACTCATATTGTCTGGTTAAACTTTTGATACGTCCCTTTTATTATGTTGATCCGTTCAATCCTATGTTTCACATATGTCTATCTATATTTGTAGTCCTTGAACTATTTCCTTTTATCGTAATTCCACTCTCGATTATCATCGGCCTCCGAACTAATCATAAACTTCCCATTCCTAGTCAAGCTTATTGTTAATACCGTTTTCCGCCCTTCTCCCTGTTAGTATTTTCTAGACACCTGTTACTTATATATGAACCCACTGTAGTTGTAGTTACTAGGCAATCAGAATATCGACTTAGAATACCCTCATATGTATGTCCGTAACAGTCTCATACTAAGAATCCCCCCATCCACCTTCGCGTGCACTCACCCACTCCCAGCCCTGACCCCTTGGCCCGACACTCGACTTGTCCTTCGGTCCCGATCGGTACCTCGCCGAAAGGAACTCTTTAGGATTAGTCTTCGCCCGTCCGAAATCTAAGGACACCCTACAGATATTTGCGAGGGTGCAGCACATAAGCTGAAGCCAAGTCCTTCCGATTGGTCCCTGTCGGCCACCGACATTAGTCAGTTTTCAGTTCTTAACATGCGACACAGTTGTAACACTCATGGAATTTGCTTACAATAACTCTCCAAATGCCATTACCAGCATCTCTCCCTTTTTCACCAATAAAGGATACAATCCTAATTTCACAATACATCATGAATGAGATCTTGCATCCACTCATGCTCAAGAATTTATTACTGACCTTGATGAGTTACACCAGGAACTTCAGAAAGCTATTTCTTCCACTCAGGAACATTATCAATGTTCCATGGATAAAAACAGAATCCTGCCTCCTAACTTCAAGACTAGAGACCATGTTTTTGTAAAAGCTCAATTCTTCTGAACTAGCTGACCTTCCAAAAAACTTGCTGAGAAATTCTTAGGTCCTTTCGAAATCATAGCACAAGCTAGCTCACTTTCTGGGACTCTCTGACTTCCCAATAGTATGTGAGCAGTTCATCCCATTTTCCACATTTCCATGTTAGAACCTTGTGACAACATCCTGGAACATATTCAACCTCTGCCTTCTCCAGTCATCATTGACAGAGAACCTGAATTCAAAGTTTCCAAGATTTTGGACTCTAAAATCAACAATCACTGACATACTTGTAAATTGTTTTATTTAGTCAAATGGGCAGGCTATGAAGGTACTGATGAAGAAACTTCGTGGATATTGGCCACAGAACTTGGACATGCTATAGAAATTGTAACTGACTTCCACACCACTTATCCTAGTAAACCTGGACCTTTATCGGGACTCTGATTCCTGTTCCCTTTCTGTCTGTCTTGTTTTCTGACCTCTTCTGATCATTTCTGACACTTCCAATATTACTCCCTTTCACAGAAGATTTTCAGGTTCACACCAAGAAATTTTGTGCAAGTCAATTATTAAAAAAAATAAAAAATCCAAGAAAAGGCATTCCAGATGATGAATTGGAACTTCCAGAGACAAAATGAATTCTTGGAGAAGGTAATGGTCAGTATCTATGGTATCTCTGAGGAGCCTGATACTGGCATCACCTTCTACACTCAGCTCTACAGTTTCCAAAGGCTTGGTTGTTTCCAAGGTTTCTGCAACTGCTATTTTTTCTGCCTTTTTGACCTTTTGGAGTCCACTTCATGGCAAGAGTGCATGGAATTTTGTTTACTGCACATAGGTAACAGGTTCTGCCCCATTTTACCTTCTGTCTCCAACAAGTAATGCCCTGACTCACACATTGCTGACATGGAACTTCATGGGCAGTCTCCATACATTCCAGAGCCCTGGTCTTTTGTTTTGGTTTTGGATATTTAGTTATTTTCCAGAACTCTTACAAATTACTTACTTAGGACTCAAAGGCCCAGCCTCTTCCTCCTCATCCACTTCATCGGCTTTCCACTGTTGTTTTTCCATTATTGAAGACACATGGAAGTTTACTGGTTCACTTACCTTTCCATCCCATTTCTCTTTCCATCCCATTTCTCTTTCCATCCCATTTCTCTTTCCATCCCATTTCTCTTTCCATCCCATTTCTCTTTCCATCCCATTTCTCTTTCCATCCCATTTCTCTTTCCATCCCATTTCTCTTTCCATCCCATTTCTCTTTTAGCCTCTACTCTTCTGCCTTGGCATCCTGCCATTTCTTTTCCACCTCATCCCACAGCCTCTGATCCTCTGCTATGTTCCAAAACCATTCCCTCCTCTGCTCCTCCTTCTCTTTCTCCACCTTAACATGCTCCAACTCATGTTTTTCCACCTCTTCCACCTCTCTCAACTCCTGCATTAACTCTTTCACCTCCTCCTCTTGTTGTTGCCTTATGTACCTTCTCTATCCTCTGTTATTTGCATTGAAGTTCTTCAACTTTTGACATTTCAGCAATTTTGGCTTCTGAATCTTCCAGAGTGATGGTAAATAAAGGATGATGAATTGACATGCAAGTCATGGTTAAAGAAAGAAAAATTGCTATTTGAATATTTGGAAGTTTTTATACTCAGATCAGCAGCCAAAACTCTCCACTTCCAAACAGTTCAACGCTCAGTAGCTAATCACCTTTATGGGACTTCAGTGTTATGACCAGAATTCCCGCCGGACTCCGGGCACTAACTTATATGCACCTGCACCCTATACACACCAATTGTCAGTTTACCAGAATTCCTGCCAGACTCTGTACATCAGAGTTGTCCACGTTCGACTTTGTTACATTGTGTATCAGTCACCCACTGGACTCTGTCCCTGTCTATGTCTGACCTCGTCCCACGCATCAGTCACCAGACCCTGCTCGGAAAACCCGTCATCTCTCTAACTGAGCCCCATTCCCATTTTAGTCAAATGACCTGTCACGATTTGGACTCTGCTCCCACTCCGTTTCCTGTTATGGTTTATGATTTGTCATGATTTGGACTCCACTCCGTTCTGTCGCATCTATCTCTCTTATTTATCTCGACTCCCAACCTCTCAACCCACGACCTCTGACCTACGATCCCTTGACCAACACTCAGTACCTAATCACCTCTATGGGACTTCAGCCTAAAAGGGGGGTATTGTTATGACCCATTCCCAGATACTTCAATCTTCCATAATTACCTTTAATGTTCCTTAACCTTCTGACCTGACTTCTGACCATGGAACATTTATGTATAATTCCTGTACTTCTGAACCTCATCCTTGTTCCACATTTGGTAACTTGTCCAACAAGTATTCATTCATTTGCTTGTTGTATTCCCATTTCAGAATACTTACCCTAATCTGTCTTATTATGATCCTAGTTTGTAGTACAATAATGAAAGAACTTATATTAGTTTCCATGAATTTGTACTTTACTTTAGATCTGATATCAACTTAGTTTCTTATTTCTTATTTCTTTCTGTAGCTCAATATTCAGAACTCTTCAGAACTCTGAATATCCATAATCTTCCAGTGTAAATCCTGTCTCTGAAATTAAGGACATTCTGAGCATTTGCATAGGGGCACAGCACATAAGCTGAAGACAACATCCTGACCCTATCTAGAAGTTCCTGAGTTCCCAGTTATTTTCCAATAGTTCTGGAATAGGTTCCCAACACGGCACTTAGCACTTGACAGGGAATCAAACCTACAAGGTCAATTCCTTAGAATGAGTCCTTGTCGTTGCCCTCCTTGAGCCACCTGATGTAAGGCTGTTGGTATCAGCCTCACTCAGTCAGCAACGGACAGGACAAAGTTCTCTTTGTTGATCATAAGGGGAGAACATGATAGCTATCTGGTAGGGGGGTGGAATAACTAACTACCCTCGGAAAGGACAATTGTCAATCTAATATACCTGCAGTCAACAATGGAGCGGTGTTAATTGGGGTTTTAGGAACAAGAAATAGGAAGAACAAAAGGGGTCAAGGCGGAGAGGTGAGACCGTAGATTTTAATCGAGTCGGAGGAACAATGTGATGGCGATTGGGAGATAATGATAGCACGATCGGCGATGAGGTCCATGTGGTAATGCGGTCAGGATTACACCTGACCACTACCTTGATTGCAACTGACTTTCCTCTACTTAACTCTGTTCTATACTCTACTTAGCTAGTATTGCACTATATTTAAGATGTATGTGGCTTGAGTGCTATTGGTGGTTCATCCTAAAGCCAACATCAGGGATGTGGGAATGTCTATGCCACCTATCTAGACCCTAAATATCTATATAGTAACCTTTCGAGAAAGTAGTGTGTCTGCCACACACTTAACACTGATCACGAAGCAGTCATCTTTCCTATGATTATATATATATTACTAGTATAAATTGTGTCAATATTAACCGCTCCCCCACTGGCTCTACAGAGGGATAGAATACAGGGCAAGGTCGACGCCACCAAGGCTGGCTGGCAAACCATGGCAATTGTAAAAAGGTTTCGGGTGGCAGGCAGGCAAATCTATCTCAGTTCTATGTGAAACTCTACATCGACATGATTTAGATTCTTGATTGAAGAGTACGTTTAAAACCCTAAAGAACGCAGATGGTGCAAATTGCATCCAGGACGAGGAGGATGGACCAATAAAAAAAAGGGAAAAGAAAAACCAGGTAATATAAGCAAAAGGTATCGTGTCAAAGTATAAAATAAAAGCAAAAAAAAAAAACAAAAGACAAAAAACCGAAAAAAGGGGGGACTTTGGGCAATTTCAATAACAAATCTCGAATTCGACACGGAACAAAAAGGCGCATTTCTTTCTCTTGCTTCCATTTCATCCGAACAAAAACAAACATTACCATCCCCACATCACATGATCACACAATCCTTTTCCTCCGCCTTCCCGCTCTGGAAACCCATCTCAGCAAACGTCGCTGGACCACTGGAGTGCTGGCGAGGCGGCTGCGGCGGCTGCCCTGGTGGAGGCTGTTGAAATGCGGCCGGAGGCCCTCCCATCCCAGAACCAGGCCCGGGTCCGCCCGGAACACTCCCTTCGAAACTCGCCTGGCTCGGATGTCTCCGATTCGGCGGCCGTCCCTGTGCTCTTCCGCCCTGCAGCCCGGATGGTGCGGCGGTGCCTGTGCTGGGAGGGGGTGTGCCTGCAGGCGATGGCGAGTCGACGAGGGAGTAACGGGTTGCAGTTGCGGGAGCATGTTCGAGTGGGGGGCGCGGGCGGGCTTTCGGGGAGGCATTAAGAGGTGGGTATGGTGCTCCTTGGGGCTGCTGCTGCTGCCTGCTGGGGAGCTGTTGTTGTTGTGGTTGTTGTTGATAAGAGGCTAGGGGCGGTGGCGCCTGGGTCTGCGCCGGAGGCTGGGGCTGACCTGGAGCATTGCTGTAGCCTGGCCCAGCTCCAGCTTGAGCAGCGATACGACCGACGACGACGTCGCCGCTCCCAGCAGCACCTGCCCCTGCACCAGCGGGAACGGCGACCCGCCCTTGTTTGACTGCGTCCATGCGGGCTTGTGTGCGTCGCCTGATGAGCTTGTCGTCTGTAATCTTGTCGTGCTCAGTTCGGGAGAGGGATTGTGGTGAAGGAAGAGAGAGGGCGTTGAGGCGAGCAGGTGCGTCTGTGTTTCCGTGTTCAATAGACTGAGAGGAGCGAGCGAGTGAGGATACATGTCCCGATGCAAATGTGAATCCAATGCATACCTTTGCATACCATCGCCTTGCTGCGTCAACGTCCTTAGGACCTCCGATTCCGACCTCGGCATAATAGCCTAGTGCGAACTCTGCGCTTCCAAGTCCTTTACGCGCAGCCTGAGAAGAAGCTCATGTATTAGCATTCGCACGTCGATGCCACGAGACCATGGAACTTACCTTGTCAGCAAATGTTACGGCCAACACCTCATCTTTCTCGAACGCACCCTCAGCACCACAGAGGAACCACTTTGAGAGAGCCATGTCTGCTTCTGGCTCGCCCTGTTGGGATGCAAGTCTACACGTGGAAAGAGTGGCATCAGCATTTTATCGGACGACGGAAAGAAAGAAAAGGCTCGGGAGCGAACCGACGATCTGAGGAAGTAGGACACTCACGAATAATATTGAACACTCAACAAGGGATCACTCGGGAATGGCTCAACTGCATACTCATATGCATGTCCGAGCTTATACTGGGCAGCGCCAAAGCCAAAGTATGCGCTTCGTTCGACATACTTACGGGCTTCGAGGAGAAGCGTAGATCCTAATCATCGATGACAAACATAAACAAGGGACAAAATTAAAGGAAGGAAAGCGAAAACAGACCTCGGGGAATCAATCCAGCGATAACGCCTGGTTCAACGGCAACTTGGGCAAACTCGCCGAGGAGAATCAAGCCGTAGACATACGCCGGTTGTGGCGTCTCAATCGTCGCAAGCTGTGCAGCACGTTGAAGGAGGGGAAGGGCCTCTGCTTGAGAAACGGGAAGGCCGAGTTGGCCAAGGAGAAGAGCCATGCCCATGCGCTACCCAGGGCAGCCGTCAGCACAGCACAATGCAGGGACATAAGAACAACTCACATAACAGCAACTCTCTACGCCCGCCTTGACGCCCCTCTCGAAACAGTCCCTCGCTCGGGCCAGATCACCGACACCTTCGTAGTCCCTCCCAAGTCTGAACCATGCCTTGTGCCATCCACTTCTCGCACTCGCTTCGAAATCCTTGAATGCTTCTCTGGGAGTTTTGGGGAATATTTCTGAACAGCTGCCTGATGCATGCAGTAGACCTCTCAAGTACAGTGCCTCTGGCGGATGAGGAGAAGCAGTGGGTGATAGGATAGAGAGGAGACCTGTGGCTGCACTGTGGAGAAGGGTACGGAGAACAGGGTCGGAGATGTGGGTTGATGGGCCTGTAGCAGCGTCGGAGGGGGGGTGGAGGCGGTCAACGATGAAGAGAACGTCTCGGATCCAAGGCAGAGGGGGGGGAGAGTTGAGTGGGAAGGATGCTTGGGCGGCGGCGAGGGATTCGAGGGTTGGCATAGGAGCGGTGAGTTCGGGGAGGGGGGATGTGCGATTTGGACCTGAAGGTGGAATTTGAGAGGGTGGGAGGGAAGAGGGTGCGGGACCGGGAGCGGCGCCGTAGGGATTAGGGTGGGGCGATGGCTGGACACTGCTAGATCTTGGTGGGTAAGTCGGGGCGCTGTTGAGAGACATATTCTCCATGGCATTAGGAAGACCATACACTTGCGACTGGGGGGGTTGACTACCGTATACGAATCCGGATCCATTGGGCGGCGGTAGACTTGCATAAGAGGATCGTTGAGACTGTGAAGGGAGAAAACCTCCTGGGTTTTGCACATGCGGCTGAGGAATTGGAGTGTGGCTTTGGGGGGGTGGAGGACCGGAATAGCCGGCCTGAGACTGAGGGCGTGCAAAACCGCCAGGGTAGCCTGGGTTACCTGCGCCGGGCGGTAATGGAAGGGGCGATGAGCGTCGGTACGGACCGTATTGTGACTGTTGGTGCTGGTGTTGAGAGGAGAAGGGCTGGTTGGGGTGCAATGAAGAACCGCGAGCTGGACCGTTGACGTTGTATCCATAACTTCCTGCTGATTCATCCAATGTTCTCGCCATCTAAATGGGCGCGATATCAGCACGAAATGGAGTGGGTTATTTGACATGAAGCAAGATCCGGGACTCACATCAGCGGGGAGAGAGGGCATCGCGCGTTCAGGCATCGGGGCCAGCATCGGGTGCTGTTTCTCAGGCTGAAAGTTGGGAGGCAACGGGGGGATGGGAGGTGCTGGATTGGAATTTTGACGTCGTGGTTGGTTGTGAAAGCTTTGAGGTAGAGGAGGAACTGTAGGCGGGGCGTAAGACATGGTCGTCGTGGTCGTCGTTGGCGGGGGAGGAAAAAGCGCTTATGGGTGGGTGTGGACGTGGAAAGCTGGACTTGGGGGAGTTGCTTGGTGAGTTCTTATGCGTAATATAAAGTATTTAGTGAGCAGTGCATGCCGGACGGGCCTTCAGCGGCTATGTTGCACAGGCGCACTGGCCAATCGACATCGATTATCATGATCACATACCCTCTGCCTTGACGTTTAGCTACATGTCCATCCCATTATTGGTTTCGGTGGTCGCCTCGAGCACACGAGGCTGTGATCGATGTGCACAGCCATCGCTGCGGAGGCTGTGTTTTCTGAATCACTACATAGACTCGAGGGCATATCGGGGGGCGAGGGCGAAGGGGTTACTATGCCCGTGTGTGTAAAACTAATAACGACTAATGGATATCACATCCCCAATCTGATAATGGCGGCTCAAGATGTTCCCCCCAGGCTGCAACCCATCACGATCTCCACGGCGGTTCCTGACCTGTTTCAGTAAAACAATTTTCAGCCTGAATATAAGTTCACTCCTGCCAAGTTACTCGGGAAGACTTTATAAAATCCAGAGAATATCCGCGTTCAGTGCGAAACCACAGTCCAGATCTTAGTTTTTCGGGGTTCTTATATCATTTCTGCACGTGATCTCCACTCCAGCTCCTAGTTAAGAGGTCCCATGGCGAAGAAGAAGGGTGCCGCCGCAGTAGCATCCAAGGCTGCCTCTAAAGCTGCCAAGAAAGCAAAGGCAGTAAAGAAGGTAGAGAAAAAGGAGAAGAAGAAGAAAGTCCAGGACGAGTCTGACCTCGACTCTGATGATGATTTGGAGGGTATTTTGGACAAGGTCTGTCCCAAAGTACTTTTACATGCTAATCATGTCTTATTTTCTCTTAGTAGATGAGGCGCGAATGGGAAGAAGCCCATGCCGTGACTGAGGAGACCGTTGCGGGGCCGCCCAGCAGACGTGCTAATGCGACCTTGACCGCGTGTCCCAGTGGCAACCATCTCTGGTGTATAGGAGGTGAATTCTTCAGTGAAGATGGCAAGGCAGTCAGTTGCCCACCCCCCTGCAGTAAATAAATCATTCACCCTTTTCACTGCTAAAGCATTTTTATAATGACGTCTACCGATATTCGCCTGAGAAGGTATATTATATTTCGAAATACTATTCGAGGTCTTCCTATCACACCCTACAGGACGAATGGCGCCGCTTCACCTCCCCTACATGCCCCGGTCCACGTTCCGCCCATGCTGTAGCCGCCATCCCCGCATCCGGCGGAAAATTGTTCCTCTTTGGTACGTCCATAGCTGCAACAGCTCATGTACTCATCGTAAACCACCCCCCAGGCGGTGAATTTTCATCTCTCCATCAAACCACATTCCATCATTATCGCGACTTCTGGTCCTTTGATATTTCCTCTCATACCTGGGAGCGGATAGACACCAAGGTGAAGCCTAGCGCACGATCTGGATGTCGGTACGTTGATATTTTTATGACAGCCCTCCCGTCTCAACCCTTTTCACCAAGAATGGCAGTGTGGAAGCATTTCATAGTTCTATTCGGCGGCTTTTATGACCCTGGAATACGGAGTGTGTCTCATGATTATCAGGTCTCATCCCACTAATTCGATCGTCTGATCAGCCAATTATCTCAATGACCTATGGCTCTTTGATACCCAGGAATACACTTGGCAACAGGTTGAATTGCGCGATACAGACCGAAAACCTTCGCAAGTGTTTCAGTCGCACATTTATTCCCAATGTCGCATTAAAACGTTCACAGACCCCGCAGCGGATTTTCATTCTTACCAACAGCAGACGGTATCGTCCTCCACGGTGCGCATTGATAGTAGCTTGTCCAACGCGCTCTCATACCAAAGTAGGGGGCTATTGTAAGGAATATATTAAAGGAAAGAGGGCCGTTGGCATCGCACTCCAAGACACTTGGTTTTTAAAGTATGTTCATTTCCATTCAGCTCAGCTCCTTCCCCACATCCGCGCTCTTACGCTTCTATTTCCATGTAGAATGACTACTGACCTGAAATTGATCAAATGGGAACGAAGAAAAAAGTCAGGATACGCGCCGTCGTTGAGGTCAGGATGTACGATGGCGTTATGGCAAACAAGGAGTGTTGGTGTGCTATTTGGCGGCGTCTTTGACGAGGATAAAGGAGAAGAAGGATTGGAAAGCACGTTTTATAATGATTTGTGAGTGCATGCTGTGATATTTTTGTCCAGCTGCATTCTCTTGGGTTATCTTGTTAATTTCATATTGCTAAACTTGACTGTTCTGGTAGATATGCCTACCAGATGAGTGGGAATGGAAGATGGTCGAGTCTGACTTTAAGGAAGCCGAAGAAGACGAAGCAAGTGCCGCCGCAAAAGAAGAAGCAATATGCTCTTCCTCATCCTGTCGCATCTCCTGCCCGACATTATACATCTATGGACGAGGATGGAGAACAGGAAGGGTATGAAGATGACGAGCACCTGCACTCCGTGCGTATTCCTACTATATAAGACTTTTTTTCACTGATATCGTCAAGGCGCATGATTCACACCCTCCTCCTGCATCAACACGGGTCGTACCTGTCGAAGGTACAAGCACCATCGATGTTGAAGACCAAATTGACCCAAACGATCCGTCCCTTACTGTCCCCCTTGTCCGATATAACGCTATGCTCTCCGTATTGCGAAATACGCTGTACATGTACGTATCGTGGTATGCACTGCTATTCATGCTACAACAAACCCATGGGCCACAAAATTCACAGTTATGGCGGCATCTTTGAGTCGCACTCACGGGAATATACGCTCGACGACTTTCATGCCTTGAATCTCGATAAGATGGACCGTTATGTATGCTTGAAGCAGAGCGAAGTTGTTATCGGGGCGGATGACGAGAGTAGTGATGACGAGGATGACGATGACGATGACGGGGACGATGACGGAGAGGGGGATAGCGAGGAGGACAATGAAGGCGACGGAGAAAAAATAGTTAACAGGCATGTTGCTGACAGCGACGAAGAAGACGACGGCGCAAAAACAAATGAGAGCGATGACAACCAAGTACCAATCGTCCAAACGCCCGAGGAGATTCAACGTGATAAGGTGGGTCAAGAGATGTTTAGTGTCTAACATGATTGGCGAATGCATCGGCCAGGATGAACTACGGAAGCTCGCTACCAGTTTTATGGGTGTTTCCAAGGATAATGGAACGCGGTCTGAGGAAGATGCAATTAGTACCCCACTCCCAGGGGAGACGTTAGCCTTGTTTTATGCTCGATCGCGTGAGTGGTTGCTGAAAAGGCTTGACATCCTACTAAGCTGCCATTTCCAGGAGAATATTGGGCTCAAAAGGCTCTAGAAAAGAGTGATAATAGAGGTAAGATGCTACGGAGGGATGGATTTTCACTGGCAGAAGAAAGATACGGTTTGTCCCCTGTATATTATTATGAGATGAGTTTCTGATGCCTTTCAATTTGATAGCGAGCTATAAGCCGATATTGGAGGAAGTTCAAAAGATCCTTGCAGAGGCTGGGTTGGATGAGGATGAGATGAAGCGAGCTGGGGCAGCGGGTTCTGGCAAAGGTGGAGATGTGGGGAATCGGAATAGGCGGTGAATGTGGTTCTATTCTTTGTTTCTTTACTTTTCGGTACATGTACATATGATGCTGCGAAAAGGCAAGGCGAGGCCATCTTTTATTGTAAATGGGCTCATAACGAGTGGGGGGATTTTTGTTGCTAGACAGGCTCCATCCTTGATTTTAACTATACTGAATATAAATTTATTAAAACTGCAATATACACCCCTCAGATAAAAATCCGCGATGTTGCCTACGCAGTAATCGATTTCGCTCTTACCCTCCACCATTTCCCAATTGTCATACGATATCTAAAAATTGGTGGCGGCCCGGAGTTCTTGCAGTTGTTGTTTTACACGCGCTTACCGGGTCGTTCGTGACTCTATTGCGTCGCCACCGCTCTTTTGCGTTGACCAGAAAAGATCGGGCCGTGCTCAAGCCGGCGAAGGCGAAAATACATAAAGTAAACTAATTGGTCCAAATCAACCGAGTACCACAGGTGACCCAGTTTGACTCATCCTGCGTGAGTCTTGGGAAAAAGTCGCTCTTGATAGTAGGCTTTGTGACTATCGAGACTACTTGTGCCGTGATTACGCTCTCGCTGATATTACCTATGGGTCGCGCAGCAGAGGGATTGATTGACGTTATGTTTGTCCAGCAGCAACTGACCATCCACTATATCCGGGGATGAGATACACCTTTTCAAAACCGCGTTTACTTGTCAATCATCTTTATTAAAAACCGAGGGAACTGAAAAAAGAGGACATATGAATCGTCAAAATTGTAAGGTAGCTAGGCCAAAGGCAATTGAGCAAGACTAGGTATGAATGCGGCAAAAAGCAGAAAGAAGCAAACGAGTGCAGCAAAAAAATTTAGTCATAAATCATGGGGTAAATGATCCTGTTAAATGGATCTTCCTCGACGAGCTCCCGACAAAGACTTGGAATGCACCTTTTGGTACTTCCCATTTCTGGGTGACCACGTTCCTAGGAAGTCGCAAAGCATGAATATGGGGCAGAGGCGATAGAAAATGGGTACATCGATCAACTCACCAAATACTAATGTCTTTCTCTCTCAGTGTAACAGTGATGCTCGCCTTCTTTCCCTTCTTGATAAACGTCCGGTCGAATCCTCTCAACAGCTTCGGAGGCTGGTTGGCACCAGGGGGGAACCCGAGGTATACCTGGCTTACTTCGTTTCCATCAGTTCCGCCGGTATTTTGGATACTGTAGGTGACTTTGAAGGCGACATCGTAGAGGGCGGCAGGGCCGCCTGGAGAGTGTTCGACAGGGGATGTGATGGCAGGAGGGGCAGTAGTAGTGTTTGAGGCGGGAGGGTTGGTGCTGTTGGCGATGGGAGGGCTGGTGATGTTGGTGATGGGAGGAAGAGTGATATTGGTGATGGGAGGAAGAGTGACGCTGGTGATGGGAGGGTGGGTGGCACTGCCGGAAGGCATACCAGATGATATACTCGATGCAGGAGGGCTGGCGTGTGTAGACGGCGTGCCGGGGACGCCAGAAGGCTTGCTGGCGATGGGTGACAGCGTGCTACCAACCGGCGTTGAAGGCTTAGGGGCCGATGCAGGAGTTTGCGCCGCAGGAGCAACAGCTGGCAATACGTCGCTGTTCCTCCGTCGCTTCCCTCCGACTTTGCGTATGCTCAACCCGCTGTATGAGAACTCGGTGTAACTCAAGCCAAAGCCAAACTCAAAACGCGGCACGATCCCGTTGGCATCGAAGTGTCTAATAAATGAATGCTCGTAAGTACGCTAAACGAAGACGGGAAGAACAGCCGTCAGACCTGTAATCGATCTTCACGCCTTCCTCATAGGTGAGTTGGGGGGTCGTCATCGAGCTTGCGTAGAGGACATCAACGCCATAATCGCTTCGTTGCTTGGGGACGGTATAGGGCAACCTCGCACTGGGGTTCACACCGCCAAACAAGATATCAACGATGGCGTTGCCAGATTCTTGCCCGGGAATCCCAGCATTGAGGACGGCTGTGATGTTGGGGTTGTCGAACCATGATTCTACGAGAACCGGGCCGACGATGTGCATGACAACGATGGTGTTGGAGCAAGCGGAAGTTGTGGTGGAGATGAGGTCTTCGCCGCCGTGCCAGAGGGTAAGATTGTTGCGGTCTCCAGCATTACCGTCAACAGTAATGTAGCCTAGAAAGGAACGATGGACGATTCAACGTTGTTGCCATTGGTGAGATAAGGAACCAGGCAAGAACATACCTTCTCCCGAATCGGCATTAACAAAGACAAGACAAACATCTGCCTGACTGGAAACGCTAGTGACTTGGGCATGGTTAAAATCGTTCAGGACGACTTCAATAGGGATAGTCGGGTTTTGGGAATGTACGAAATTCTGTATGGCAGAGGCGGGGTCGATGAGATATGGGAACTGCGGGCAAGTGAATTTGTTAGTGATACACCATTTAGAGAAAAGGAACATGATGATATACGTTTGCGGTTCCGGATCCCCATCCCATTGCTAAAGTTCCTTGATTGCATCCACGGTCGCTACAACCATTGGGGCCATCAAGATTTGGGCCAGCGTCCGAACCGAGAATGGCAATACCTGGAAGGTGCAATTAGCATGCTGTGACGATCGGGACGGTTGACACGCACGTTTGATATTCTTGGTGCTCAAGGGGAGAGCGTTATGAGTATTTTTCAGCAAGACAGTACTCGCTGAGCCAATCTCCCTAATCAACTTGTAATGATCTGCCTGCACGCTAAACACACCGGATTAGGGAAACCCTTCAACCGTAGAAGAAGAAAACACCCACTTAATATGCTCATTAACAAGCATCCCGCCAGAGAAGGTGTCCTCGGTGGTGTAATCAAAATTAAGGGCAGGGTAGCCATTATCCTGACCAAGTTTGAAGAATGCAGTCATGGAACGGGTTACCATGTCGTCGAGACGCTCGACGGAGACGCTGCCGTTGTTGACCTGTTAAGGAATGAGAAGACGTCGATAGTTTAAATGGAAACATACTGCTTCTATCAAGTTGCTACCCCACCAGGAGTTAGTTGTGTTGGTGGGAACAAAACCTTGCGGACCTTGGCCGTAAGCCATGAAGCCTGGCATGTTCATGTCGAGACCAGCTATTGCTGGCTATAGAAGAGGAACATGGCCACCAGTGAGCGTCATTGAAGCCAAGCGATGGAGATTAAATGTACCTGAACACCGTTGATCATAGCTGCCCAGTCACTGACGATAAAGCCTTGGAAGTCTAACTCTTCCTTCAGTACGCCATTCAGAAGTTTACTGCTTTGGCAGGTCTGGGTTTGGTTAAGCTTGTTGTACGAACACCTGCACATATTCAAACTCGAGACCTAGCACGGGGATAAGGAAGCGCAACTTACATCACAGAGCCAACACCCGCCCGGACAGCTTCGGCGAATGGCCATAGATATACTTCGTGTAACGTCTGGTCGTCAAGATTTGAAGAGTAGATCTGTGCTGCTTGGGAGCCGCCACGAAAATGTTCTTGTTCATTGGCGATGCTAAGGCAAGATATCAGTGTTGGGAAAAAAAGCTAGTGAAGCGGTCATGTGCGCGTAATGAGGACACAACAGTAGATGAGGACAAGTAAAAAGAGCCGCTCATGATAGGCAAAAGATGCAAGAGAAAGAGAAGAGAGGAAATAATAGACAAAGTAGCTCACAGATGCTTCACACATGAAATGACGCCCTGGCTTTGGTAACCCTTTACGGTCTCCGCCGTCCCAACACCGGCGAGGAAAGGATCTGCACCGAATCCCTCCCAGTTCCTACCACCGGCAGCTACTCGTCCCAAATTCGTCATCGGACCTAGAGCGACGTTAACACCCTTTCCGCGATGTTCTGCGCCCATTGCTATTCCGCGTGCGTTCATGAGAGAGGCGTCGAATGTAGCTGCGACGTTGATGGCTGCTGGGCTGTAGAGTGGTAAATATTGTGGCAAGAATTGGGTAGATGAAGTAGTAATACTGTGTACGTACAATGCAGATACGAAATCGGCGTTGCGAACCCCTAAGGGAGAATCTTGCAAGCAGAAACCGGGGAATCCAAGCCTGGTTACGGCCTGTAGCAAGGGGGTTAAGTGGAGTGGAAGGAAACTGTGAAAGGAGATTTGGGACTGACGCCAGTATTTCCAACGCATCGACCTGATGTACCAACGCCTGTGGTTAAATTGACCTTTTCCTCCAAGGTAAGTCCAGAGACGAACTGGCGTGCTTTGTTGACAGCACCAGCCCAGTCCGCATCCCCTGCGACCGGTTTCGCGGGAATGACCTAAACAGTCTTATTAGAAGTGGCCATGGATGTTTAAACGGTAAGATTACAATCTCAGAGACCCACTGCTCAAACCCTGGTGGAGCAGCATCTGGAAAACCGGTTGTAACGTCTGCATTGGCAAAGTAGAAATGCAAATGAGCGATGAGCAAGAGCCCTTGATGAAGATGCATTGTTTGGATAAAGAGCGTGGATCCACGACGTGACGGTCGCGGTTTTGGTGATGACGGTTAAAAAAGGCAGCGCAAGAGACCCCGCTGCCGCATGCTTCGAGAAGCATGACCATTCAATACAATGAATTAACGTAACGGAATTCAGTAGCGTGACCAACGGCCGATGCGGTTTGTCACGTGCTCCAGCTAACTCTGTCACGCCCGACACGTCGCGCGAGCCTCTTGTCACGCGTCCAACCAATTCCGGTCCGCTACACGCTACGCCTGGTGGAAACGGCACCAGCCTTATTCCCAGTCTCCCGTCTACGGACAAACATCAGTCATATGTTGGGATCAATGCAGATCCCATAGGCAGGGGACCCGGATAATGTGGACAACTCTTTACACCCATTATTACTTGTTCGATTCCTGCTTACTTTGCTCAACTATATACATTCTAAAATGAACTATATTTGTATCTGGAAACTGTCCAGATAATTGTTTAGAATATAAAAATGTTCTGTGCATTTTAAAAACTTTGAAGATTCTCAGGAAAACTTTATAGTATCCACAAATGATAGAGGCCAGGTCAGCAAAACTCAGACAATTTGGTCTAATAGTGGATGATGAAAATACAGAGTAGTATAATGTATATCTAAGTATTTAACAATAATACAGATGTAAAGATGTATTATTAAAATTTTGAAAAAAATAGTCCTCCATTATTCATTGAGTATTAAAGCTTTCTATGTTATATTATGTAATACCAAACACTGTTCCAACTATCTTGTTCTGAGTTCAGTGTGTATATAATCCAATGGGAATGGCACTTGTTGTAGCAAGGGCTCTGTTATGATCCATTCCTGGATATTTCAATATTCCAATATAACCTTCCATTCTCAAATATTCCAATATTCTGATGTATTCTCTGCCTTGGGAAACCACCTAATCTCTGGACACACTGAACTTTGCCCTTGTTCCATACAGTGACTCAAAAAACCCTTCACATGTTTTGTACTTCAGACTTATATCCCTGATAACTCAAAGAATCAAAATGCAAAAATATCAAGAATATTTGTGAATATGCTCTATCATATCTAGTGTGAAGGGTATGCACATATTATGGTTGGACTATCAAACAATACACATATTACTTGATAGTATTTTCTATATGTTATTTCTATGTTTCTATTTTCTATGCTCTTTGAGTATAGCCCTATTTCTTACAGTGACCCAAAAAAGCATCCAGATGTTTGGTGAAATTGGAAAGATGGGTTTGTAGCTCCAGAAATAAAATAGATAAAATTCTGAATAAATCAGAGGTAAGAGGTATACATCTGACCTACATGATGACATAAGCATGACATCATAGCTTTCCTTATCAGGGAAGTAGGAAATGAACAATGGACATGGTGCATCTGGACATTTTTTTTGCTCTGTCAACTGATACATGAAACTCAACTAAGGTTCATATAACTGTGGGAATTTCTGGTTAGGTTCAACAATGTCATATGACCACATGTTTAATTTACATGAACCTTTGCCTCAATTCACCCCCCCACCACATGATGAAGAAGCACTCTACTGAAACAAGGCTCTCTGTCATTTCTCTTCTCCAGGAGGGTCACTCCTGCAGAACAATTGCTTCTAAACTTCATATTGGGCACTCTACAGTATCAGAAATTCGCTCCCAACTCCCTGGTCCACTTCCAACACCTTCCAGAGGTTGTCCTCCCAAACTCTCCCCCAGGGATCATCACCACCTGGCTTGTTCTATCACCTCTGGACAGGTTGATAATGCCTCCCAAGCCAAGTCCCACCTCTCCCTCAATGTCTGCACACAGACAATTAGAAATGCATTGAAGAAAGAGAATTTGAAGGCTGTGGTGAAGGCCAAAAGACCTCTTCTTGCCTGTCGACACATCAAGGCTCGATATGAGTTTGCTATCAAGTACCAGCATTGGACTGAGGAGGACTGGTTTAGGGTTATCTTCTCAGATGAGACCAAAATCAATCGTTTGGGCTCTGATGGGAGGTTGTGGGTATGGAAAAGACCAGGTTCTGCACTCACTCAGCAGCATATCAATGGAACTATCAAATTTGGAGGGGGGAGTCTAATGATTTGGGGATGTATGACAGCACATGGTGTGGGGTACATGTGCAAGATAGATAGGAGGATGGATGGGGAGATGTACAAGGACATATTGGAGGACTACATCTTCAAAACAGTGGAGTATTATGGGATGGACAGGGAAAGGTTTGTCTTCCAGCAGGACAATGACCCTAAACACACTTGCAAGTTGGCCAAGGATTGGTTCAAGGACCATCAGGTGGAGGCTTTAGACTGGCCTGCACAGTCTCCAGACCTGAATCCAATAGAACACTTATGGTGGGAGTTGAAGAGAAGGCTTGGAACATACCCTGAGGCACCCAAGAGCATATTGGAGCTCTGGGAGAGAGTGGAGGTGGAATGGGAGGGTATTCCAAGGGAGAAATGCCTTGAATTGATCAAGAGCATGCCTAGAAGGGTTGCTGCAGTACTAAAGGCCAAGGGGGGTACACTAAATACTGAAACTGGTAAAAACTAGTAATTAATTACAAGAGCAAAAAAAGTGTCCGGATGCACCATGTCCATTATTAATTTCCTACTTTCCTGATAAGGAAGGCTATGGTATTATGCTTATGTCATCATGTAGGTCAGATGTATACCTCTTACCTCTGATTTATTCAGAATTTTATCTATTTTATTTCTGGAGCTGTAAACCCATCTTTCCAATTTCACCAAACATCCGGACACTTTTTTGGGTCACTGTAGTTCAAAACTCTGTGTATACTTGTGGCGTGCTCAGTGCCAAAAGAGACAGACACTTTTTTACCCAACAGACACCACCTCATAATGACTCAGAATGTCAAACAGTGAGAGGTGTCCAGGGTGACGTCTCAGCTACTAAGCCAGTAGCATTACTAACAAACTGTTAGCTTCAGGACTCAAACCACGAAGGTTGAATCCCTTACTCCTACTACTGCGCTCATCGATACCACTATCGATTTGTGCTGCTCTTACTCTTCCTAAGATAACCGATACCTCATTGGTTATCTTTCCTTTCTCAGTCTGTGAGCTGTACCAGGACGGTCAACTCCCCTATTTTCTTCACTAGCCATCGGGAGCAACTGCACAATTGCTCTAGTGACGTGTATCATGTCTTCTTACTAGTACTGTTAGTCTAGTAAGCTCTAGTATTGTACTCGATAGTCGATACTTGCTCATCGTGCTTAAATAGTCAATATTCTTTGTATATTGAGCGGTCAGAATCCAGCAACTCTTCACATCTAGATTATGGAAGTATGGTGCCATTACATAAGATCCAAATATGGAAATATTACAAATATTTATATACAAGAGACTCATGCGAAGGGTTTTTTTGCTGACCACTCTGACCCACAAAACTACTTATATTCAGTACTTGGTATAGCCACCCTTTGCCTTCAACACAGCTGCAACCTGTTAAGGAGTGCACAGAGCTTATCAGAGGGTTTCCAGAGAAACCCATGGGAAAGCCAGTAGGACTTGGCTTCAGCTTATAGGCTGCACCCTCGCAAGATTGTGTTGTCCAATTTCAGACAGGTGGACGGGAATCCCGGGGCATCCGGGAGTAGTTGGTGGGTTGAGAGGTTGGGTGGTGATGGATCAGAGGTTGAGCAATAGATAGGTCAGAGCCCATAGGCTCCAATGAGATAAATAGTGGTGTGTTTCACAGAGAGGGATAGAGTGGGAAATATAATGAGATTACTGGGGGAAATCTAAGCTGAAAACTTAGTTGATTTTCTGGCCAGATTGTATGTACAACATTAGCTAGTTTATATAGACTGCAGAGTATATGCAATACCAAATCCAGTAATAATGAGATCCAAACAAGTAATCATGAAAGGAGATAAGTAAACACCAAATTTGGGGTTAGGAACAGAATGGAACAGAGTGGAGTCCAAAACGTGACAGGTCATTAGACCAAAATGGGATTGGGGCAGGAGCAGAGTCTGAAATGTGACAGGTCATTTGACCATAATGGGAACAGGGATCAGATAGAGAGCTGATGGGTTTTCCGAGAAGAGTCTGGTGGCTGATGTGTGGGACAGGGTCGAGAATAGACAGGGATGGCGTGTATGGGGTCTGGGCAGGTATTCCGGTGACTGGTACATGAGATAACGAAAGGTTGGGCATGGACAGGTCTGATGTCTGGGTTCTGGCGGGTATTCCAGTAAACTGATAATTGGTGCATAAAGGGTGCAGGTGCATATATAGTAATGCCCGGAGTCCAGCGAGTTTTCCAGTCATGACACAACACTCCTAGGCATACTCTCAATCAAATTCTGACACACCTCTGCATCAATCTTGTTCCACTCCTCCTCCACCCTTTCCCACAACTCCAGTATCTCTTTTGGTTCAACCTCATACTCTCCCAGCCTCTTCTTGATATGATCCTACAAGTGTTCAATGGGGTTGAGGTCTGGAGACTGTGCTGGCCATGGGAGGACATTGAAATTATTATTTTGAAACCAAGTCTGGGCCTTCTTGCAAGTATGCTTGGGGTCATTATCTTGCTGGAAGATGACATCATCCACAGATTTTCCATAATAGTTGAAGCTGGCTTGAAGGTCCCCCTCCATAATCTTGAGATAAAGGTCTCCATTAATTCTCCCATCTATCTTGCAAGCATACCCAGGTCCTTCCCACAGCATGCACCCCCTTACCATCATAGATCCTCCTCCAAACTTCTGAGTCCCCTGAACCAGCCTGTTACTCAAGCCCTCCCCAGTCTTTTTCCAGGCCCACTTCCTCCCATCTGACCCAACCTGTTGATTTTGGTTTCATCAGACCACACCACCTTCTTCCAGTCCTCAACAGTGCAATTCTGATGTGCTATAGCAAAGTCCATCCTTGCCTTCTTATGCTTCTTGCTAAGAAGGGGCTGTTTCTTCTTTATCACACCCTTCATCCCAACCATCTTGAGATGATTGCACACAGTTTGGGTAGAAATGGACTAGTTGGTGAGATTCCTAAGGGCTTTGGTCACATCAACAGCAGTGTCAGCCTTCCCAGAGCTGATGAGACACTGTGCATAGTGAATGTTGGTAGGGGAAAGCTTTGGGGGATGACCACCAATGGACTTAGGGAGATGAGAACAATGCTTAGAGCAAAGCTTTGAGACTGTGCCAATGCTATGACCAGTAGAAACTGCAATGTGGCTAGCTGAATGACCAGCATCAAGCAGTGAGAGGATATGATTCTGGCTGGCAAGAGACAAAGTGTGCATCTTGGGAATTGGGGTATTACTAGTTGCTAAAGGTGATATATTTATACTCCAGTACAACATGTTCATGTGACATCACGTGATTTTGTTGATATGAACCTAATTGGAGGTAAACAATCAACAAGGTCACATGACTATAAGTATTTATAGTCATCAAAGTTGCCAACAAAAAAAAACCCTTCACATAAGTCTCTTGTATATAAATATTTCTAATATTTCCATATTTGGAGCTTATGTAATGGCACCATACTTCCATAATCTAGATATGATAGAGTATATTCACAAATATTCTTGATATTTTTGCATTTTTATTATTTGAGTTATCAGGGATATAAGTCTGAAGTACAAAACATGCAAAGGGTTTTTTGAGTCACTGTATTTGGTAACTTGTCCATTGACAAGTATTCATTCATTTGTTTGTTATGTTCCTAATTCAGAACTTCTATCCTAATCCATTCTTATTGTGATCCCAATCTGTAATACAATAGCCAGAGGATCTATATTAATTTCCATGCATTTGTACTTACATCTTAGATCTGATATTGACCCGGTTAGCTTATTTCTCTTCTCTTTCTGTATACTCAATATTTGAAACTCTTTGGAACTGTTACGACCGTGTCGTAACCCATGTCGCAACCCGATGGTCTCTGAGAATACTACAGTCTATCGATGTTCCAAGTTATTGATCAAGTCATCATTTCGGCAACCTTCGGAATACCGACACTGACGTATACCTTCACGGCAATCAAACCTCATTTACGCCCCTGTCAAAATATACTCTACCATCTGGTTATGCTTTGATACGTCCCCTTTCATTATGATGATCCGTTTTACTCTATGTTTCACATATGCCCATATATACCTGTAGCCCATGGACTATTCCCTTTTCTTGTAATCCCGCTCTCGGCTAAATCTTGGCTTCCGATCTTATTGTAACCTTCCGGTTCCTAGTCAAGCTTATTTGTCAATGCTGTTTTCCGCTCTTCCCTTAGTTAGTAGTTTCTAGACGCTGATAACTCGTATATAAGACCCGCTGTAATGTAACTACTGGACAATCAGAATATCGACTTAGAATATCGACTTAGATCGACTTATATACCCCTCTAATTTCTGACTCCATTATCTATTCACAAACACCACATTCCGACTCCATCCGATTTACGATCCAATTTACATTTACAACTTCAACCTCTAATCTCTCTCAGTCTCCGACTCTCTCAGTCTCCGACTCTTTCAGTCTCCGACTCTCTCAGTCTCCGACTCTTTCAGTCTCCGACTCTCTCAGTCTCCGACTCTCTCAGTCTCCGACTCTCTCAGTCTCCGACTCTCTCAGTCTCCGACTCTCTCAGTCTCCGACTCTCTCAGTCTCCGACTCTCTCAGTCTCCGACTCTCTCAGTCTCCGACTCTCAATCTCCGACTCTCAGTCCCCGACTCTCAGTCTCCGACTCTCTCAGTCTCCGACTCTCTCAGTCTCCGACTCTCTCAGTCTCCGACTCTCTCAGTCTCCGACTCTCTCAGTCTCCGACTCTCTCAGTCTCCGACTCTCAGTCCCCGACTCTCAATCTCCGACTCTCAGTCCCCGACTCTCAGTCTCCGACTCTCAGTCTCCGACTCTCAGTCTCCGACTCTCAGTCTCCGACTCTCAGTCTCCGACTCTCAGTCTCCGACTCTCAGTCTCCGACTCTCAGTCTCCGACTCTTGGTCTCCGACCCCTCAGCCCAACCCTCGACTGATCCTTCGGTTTCCGATCGGTAGTTTACCGAGAGGTTTACTTGAAAGGACTAGTTTCTGCCCACCCGAAATTTAAGGACACCTGACGGTAACTTGCGAGGGCGCAGCACATAAGCTGAAGCCAAGTCCTTCCGTTCGGTCCCTGTCGGTCTGCCGACATCCGTCAGTTTCTGCTCTTAACAGGAACTCTGAATATCCATACGCTCTCTGACACTTATCATTCCTCTGAAATTAAGGACATCTGAGTGTTTGCATAGAGGTGCAGCACATATGTAAGCTGAAGCCAAGCCCTGACCCTACCTGGAAGTATCCAAATTCCCAGTTATTTCCTGATAGTTCCAAAATAGTTCCTGATGCGGAACTTAACAGATCTCACACTTATGACTTGCTCATCATGGATCCCAAATTGTTACGACTGGAATTCCTGCCAGACTCCAGGCACTAACTTATATGCACCCACACACTATACACACCCATTGTCAGTTCACCGGAATTCCCGCCAGACTCCATACATCAGACTTGTCTACGTTCAACTTCATTACATCATGTATCAGTCACCAGAATTCCCGCCAGACTCCGTCCCTGTCTATGTATGTCCGACCTCATCCCATGCATCAGTCACTGGACCCCGCTTGGAAAACCCATCATCACCCTAACTAAGCCCCATTCCCATTTTAGTCAAATGACCTGTCACGATTTGGACTCCGCCCCCACTCTGTTTCCCATTATGGTTTATGATTTGTCACAATTTGGACTCCACTCTGTTCTGTTCCATTTCTAACACCAAATTTGGTGTTTACTATTCTTGTTTTATGTTTTGCTAGTTTCGTTTCATTATTACTGGATTTGGTATGTTATTCATTCCATGGTCTATATAGTCTGGCAGATGTTGTACATACAATCCAGTCAGAAAATCGGCTTAGATTCCCCCCAGTAATCTAATACCTTTTCTGCTCTAAACTCCTCCTTGAATCACACTGCTCTTGCTAGTTGGAGCCCACGGGCTCCGATGCATCTATCTCTCTTATTTATCTTGGCTCCTGACCTCTCGACCCACGACCTCCGACCTACGACCCCTCGACCCACAAACCCCACCCAGACTCCCTGGGATTCCCATCCGCCTGTCTGAAATTGGACAACACGATCTCACAAGGGCGCAGCCTATAAGCTGAAGCCAAGTCCTACCAGATATCCCACGGGTTTCTCCAGAAACCCACCGTGTACATACCCACCCTAACACAAATGTAAAGCTACCAAAGGACCATCTCAACTTCAATCCCTTTGCAACTCTACACCACCCAGCCTGACACTCTAGCTTAGCTGTTGCTGATGACATGTAGGGATTCCTGAAGAAGCAAAGTGAGTGCAAAGAAATCAATGTAAGCAACAGGACTAATACATGTGGAGTGGGAGGTGGATGGGTGAAATAAGGCAGAGTAGAGGTGAAAGTGACAACAAGGGTGGGTATGTCACATATTTCAACCAAGTTCCTACTGGCAGTATATAAGGACTGGATTTTGAGATTGATATAATATACTAGGATCTGTGGTTTTTATAGAAATAATGTGGAGGTGAATGGGAGTTATGTAGAGCCAGAAAATAACATACAATCTGCTAACCTATAGCTCCACATAATTTTTACATTCACTATGTTGTTAGGGTAATAATAGGATATATTATTTTGCCACCAAATTCTATCTATTAATATTAAACTGGCACCTCTGACAATGCAATCAGTTCCTTCTCTTCATCTTCCCAGTCATCCTGACTGCCCTAGACCTTGTTTTCTGTTCTCCTTTCTTGCCTTCCCACTCTCAGCCACCACCACTTCCCAAGTACTTGGGTATTGCTCTGGATCTGTACACTTCGACCTGCAATGGTTCAAATGATGAGCAGGGGGCTTCCAGTGACATTGGATGTGTTGCAAGTGGTGGCACCTGATCTTTGGGCACAATGGGGATAGGGGTTAGAGGGAGCAGGTGGACTCATAAGTGGGTTGATTTCTGGAAGGAGAAGCATGTTGAATTGGTCCCATCATTTTGGACCCCCCATGACTTGTTTCTCACTAGAAAACCCTCATCATCTCATTATCAGAGCCTCCACTGATGTCATTACCCCCACAGCACCCCCAATACTTGTTTCTAGTACACTCCAGCCCCATTCGATCTCTGCTCCATCTACTCCTTTTTCCATCTCCACATATACTCTTATTTGCCACCTAGTATTGATTCTCAGTACCATGTATTAGTTTTTATCTTTCCCCACCTCATCATCACTTCCCTTTGATCTGTCCTACACTTTGCTTCTCTTATAAGCCTTCTGATCACCATCTCAATATAGTATAAAGTTCTTTCCATGTACACTACAGTTCTTCAGTTTGAATATCAACTTAGATTAGCCCCTCTTAGTTTTTTGCCTTTTCCCCTCATCACTATATTCTTAAAGAGTAGTCTCTGGCAAGCCATGACTCTCTACTCTTTGACTCTTAGTGACTTGGCCCCCCAGTCAATTAAGCTAAGTGTTGATTTCTACTCCTGTCATACTCTTTGCTCTGTTTGAAATACTGGAGCAACCTGATAGTTTGTGTGAGGGTATAAGTTGAAGCCAACCTCTATGGTTATAGAGCTGGACCTCCTGACTAGTACAATCTCTATTGTCAGCCCCCTGATTTAACTTGTTTCCTATCATCAGCCCTCTGACTTAGAGCATTCCTCCTCTTCCTGGCTTAGATCTTAACAGCAATGTTGGGGGACTGTCTGAGTTGTCACCATCTGAGTTGTGGTAACTAGGACTACCAGTGCTGACATTCTCCCTGTCATGTATTGTAGTTACTAATTGATCTTCTGAGTGTAATCCAGTAGCTTTGAGTGCAGCCAGAATTGTCTTTGTTGAGTTTCATGGCTGCTGCAAGATGACTGTAGTGTTTGTATTGGTTCCACTGTAAAGTTGTTCATTCCACAGGTTCAACATTTTCTTGACTATGCCATTATTGACTAGAAGGAACTCGAGGTATGTATGTATAAAAATCTTCCTCATAATCAATATGTACATGTTGCCAAACCCTGACACTGAAAGTGTGCATCATGCAACAGGGCAAAATGAGCCTGTAAAACAAACAAATAATTAGTAAGTTAAACATAGTTAAAGTGCATCATTTACACAGATTGCAGTTGCAGCAATAGCTCCTGGGGTAATTTCAGATATACCCCACTTACTTGTTATGACCTGTTCCCAGATACTTCAACATCCGATATTATCCAAAACATCCAACTTTCCACCCCAAGTCTCTGATCCAACTTCCCACCTCAATATCTGATCCTGACTCCTGACTACAAAACATTTATAGTTCCCATACTTCTGGATCTCATCCTTGTTCTGCATTTGGTAACTTGTCGGCTGACAAGTATTTACTCATTTGCTTGTTGTATTCCTGTTTCAGAACACTACTGAATCTGTCTTATTGTGATCTTAGTTTGTGATACAATAACAAGAGAACTTATATTAGTTTCCACAAATTTGTACTTTACCTTAGATCTGATATTGACTTAGTTTCTTATACCTTCCTTCATTCTGTACACTTGATATTCAGAACTCTTTGGAACTCTGAATATTTGTATACTTCCAATGTAAATCCCATCTCTAAAATTAAGGACTTCCGAGTCTTTGCATAGAGGTGCAGCACATAAGCTAAAGCCAATGTCCTGACCCTATTTGAAGGTTCCTGAGTTCCTGGTCACTTTCCAATAGTTCTGGAATAAGTTCCCGACATGGCACTTAACATTATTTGGTCGGTGCAGTGAGCCTAGGTCACATATAATTGCTTTGTAAACCTGTAGATACTGTTCCTAAGTTGAAAATAAAAATACTTAGATACAGATCACTCACCTGAATGAGGAACAATTTCTTGATGTCAATTTTACTGCAGTAGTCATGGTGAAGGATAGGTGTAAAAGGTTCATACTAGCTTTCACCCACCCAATAAGCTCACAATATTTTTTTCATGCCAGTTGTGGTTTGCAAAATCAGCTATGTTGGGTATGTTGAAGAGGTGTGGGCCACAGATGCAACAAACATGGGCAACAGCATCAGAATGGGCCTGGTTCATTCCCTCCTTGAACTAGGTATAATCAGTGAAGATAAAAGAATAAAAATGAAAAGAGACTTACATGGGTCTGAAAATACAAGTTTTTGACCAGCTCTGGGTCACAGTAGTCATGTGGGAGAGCCTTCAGCAGGTCAAGGTACTCTCCCTGTTGCTTACCCTCTATGTTTTTGAATTGGTCATCCAGATGGTATTTAGGGTCTGGGGTGGTCTTTAACAGTACTTCCATATTTCCAATCCAGAGGACATACATCAGGGTGTACTTGCCAGCAATCTGACAGATCCTCTCTGCAACCATGTCCTTGCCCTGGCTCATGACACTGTTCATAGGTCCAGTGGTGGCTGCATCTGTGTTGAGGGCAGGAGTGGTGGCTGCATGGGTTGCTACAGCTAGCTGCCTCTTCAAGTCAATGTTCTGGTGTTTGAGCTCATTGAAATGGGCCTGTGTGTCAGTATTCATGAGAATAAACCTATATATAGAAATCCAGGGATGAGTGGCTGTTAGTGCTGATAAGACTGTAGCACACCTGCTCATTCTGTTGAGCATCATGGTCCAAATTGCTGCTGCTGTAGAGGGCAAGCTGGTCCACTTCATCCTCAAGTTCATCACTTGGCATGCTTTTGTTATGTTATCCAGGGAGCTGGAAGAGTTGGATATTTGCTGATGGCATTGGCCTATAATAGCTAGGATCTTAGGAGAGGTGGTTGTGGTAGATAATACTTATGTGCAGCCATGAGCCAGGCATGACTGGAGTAGTACACACACCAGTCTCACAATAATTAATGTAATTAATGTGATAAGAATTATTTGCACACTTTGTGAGTTAAAAAAATTAAGGGCATACATCTAATAATACAAGTATGAACCCAGAGATGTTGTCAGGAACTGGAAAACCTGCCAGCCTCCGGGCCTCCGGGCCTCCGGGCCTCCGGGCCCCCGGACCCCGTCCTACATGCTCCCGACCCTCTATATTGTATAGTTACAACCGGAGTTCCCGCCGGAGCCCGCATGTCGACTTGTTTATGCCTGACTCTGTACGCACCCCACCTGTCTGCACCTAACCCTCTGTCTCATACACCAGTCCTCAGACTCCACCGGACTCCGGACTCCACTCTATGTACACCCGACACTCTGTGTCTTATGTACCAGTCACCGGACTCCAACCGGACTCCTGGAACCCCTCTAACAGAGCATAGAACCCCGCTCCTGTTATCTGTCTCTGCGTCTCACACACCAGTCATCGGAAAACCCACCAGACCCCACCGGACCTCCTGCACATCAAACCTGTCTATACCTGACACTATCTTGTGCACCAAGTCACCGGACTCCGACCGGACTTCCGGAACCCCTCTAACTGAGCCCCGCTCCAGTTACGGTTAAATGATCTGTCATGATTCGTTCTCCGCTCCCGTTCCGTTCCGTCCCTAATTCCCAGTTTAGTATTTACTTGTTTCGTTTTATGTTTAATAGTTCTGCCTCTCATTAATACCAGATTTGGTATTATTACATTTCACAGTCTATATAAGTCTGCTATATGTTAGGATACACACACAGGCCGGGTTTCCGGAGAAACCCGCGGGATATCCGGTAGGACTTGGCTTGAGCTTATAGGCTGCGCCCTCGCTAGATCATGTTGTCCAATTTCAAATGGACGGACAGGGATCCCGGGGAGTCCGGGCGGGGTTCGTACGTCGTAGGTTGTAAGTCAGGGGTTGTGGGTTGTAAGTCGAAGGTCGTGGGTTGTAAGTCGAGATAGTTGAGAGAGATAGATGTGCTGGAGCCCGTGGGCTCCGACTAGTGCGAGCGATGTGAATCAAGTAAGGTTTTAGAGCAGAAAATGTTATTGGATTACTGGGGGGAATCTAAGCTAATTTTCTAACTGGATTGTATGTACAACATCTGCCAGTTTATATAGACCATGGAGTGAATGACATACCAAATCCAGTAATGGCGAAACGAAACTAACAAAACATGAAACGGGAATAGTAAACACCAAATTGGTGTTAGGAACGGAGCGGAGTCCGAATCGTGACAAAGCATAACCCATAACGGGAAATGGAGCGGGAGCGGAGTCCTAAATCGTGACAGGTCATTTGACTAAAATGGGAACGGGGCTCAATTAGAGTGGTGACGGGATTCTAAGCGGGATCCGGTGACTGATGCGTGGGACGAAGACGGACATAGACAGAGACGGAGTCCGGGGGAAGTCTGGTGACTGGTGTGTGTTGTATTGAGGTTGAACGTAACTAGTCTTGACGTGACGGAGTCTGGGTGGGAAATCCTATAAACAGACGATTGGTGCTTGGAGCGCATGGGGGCGTACGGGTTAGTGCCCAGAGTCTGGCGGGATTGTCCGGTCGTAACAGTATCCTCCCTTTATGCCGAAGCCCCAAAGAGGCTCTAGACCTAGATAAGGTTCTTGTCGGCTACACGCATGTGTCAAAAGTCATGTCGGTTACATGTATGTGTCAAAGAGTCATGTGATCTGGAAGGTAAGGTTCAAATGCGACGAGCCTATATATAAATTTGAAAAAATACAAATTTCTTCTTCTTTATTACCCCCATCATTGATAGCATGGGACCAAAGCCCATGCTGCACAAGCCTACGCCAACCGCTGGGCCCTCCACACGCAGTGAGTATCAGGCACCACTCTCCACTGCCCAAATCTTGGCGGAGCGGGATGAGCAATGGTGACAGCGAGAAGAGGTGGAACGAGAAGCCCGGGAGGTTGAGGAGGCCCTGAATAGGGAATACCAGGCAGCCATGGCTGCAGAGGAAGAGGCTGTGAGGCAGAAGCAGAGGGAGGAGGAGGAGGCTGCGCGAGTGGCCACGGAGAAGGCCAGGGTAGTGGCAGAGAAAGCCCAGGTGGCTGTGGAGAGAGTCGCAGTAGTTGCAGGGAAGGTAAGTCCCATAGTTTCAACTTGTCGCTTTTTTTTGACTTGGCATTTTCAGCGCAAGGTGGCGGAAGTCAAGTTGGAGTCCGAGGGGGAGCCAGAGAGCCCAACAAGGTGAGTCTCGGGTCCGTGGGTATACTGTGGAGCTAACCGTATCAACAGAAAGCAAGGAAGGCGGCGCCAGTCCGCCTACCGACTCGGAACGACCCGCAGTGTTCTGGTTGTAATGACTGGAACACTGAGTGCAATTGGAAGTCCAGCCGGGCCTGGGGTGTTATCAGTGCGTGCACCTCAAGGTGAGGTGCTCGCTTGTTCACGAGCAGGCCACGGGGTCGGGTTCACGGGAGAATAGCGGGTCGGATGGGTACCCCAGTTTGGAAGAAGCCTTGGGACAGATTGCCGAGGGCATTGAAGCCCAGAACGAGTTGCTCCGGAAGAGCAACAAAGTCAGCATCATTATGGCGAATGATCTCCGTGCAATCCGTGGGGACCACTTCAAGTTCCTGATGGAGTATGCCAGCTTTGTATATGACAAGCTGGAGGACGGGAGTTCCAAGGAGGCCGGGTCAGATGAGGAGGAGGTGCCTGTGGAGATCGCGGAGCTACCCGAGGAGATGAATGAGGTGGGAAAAGCTGAGGTGGAAAAGAGGCAGGGAAAAAAGATAGCCCCATCAATGTAGATGAAGAATAGAAGTAAAAACTTAATAATAATTTGAACATAAAGTAAAGCGTGAAAAACATAAAAAATAAAAGTCAAAGCCAAAGTCCACGGAGAGTCCGCTTAAAGACTTGACAAGACATGTCAGAACCTGTAAAAGCAAAGAGAGACATAGGGTGACAGGGAATAATGAAAATGAGTCCAAACGTAACACGGGGTCAGCGGAGTGCGGTTAGAGAGAAGATAATGGTCCAGGTTTGAGTGGGTAAGCTGTATGAAAGTCAGTAACGATTTCCATGGCATTACCGAGTTCCGTGGCCAAAATCCATGAGTTCTCTTCAATGGTGCCCTCGTAACCCGCCCACTTGACCAAGTAAAGCAGTTTACAAGTGCGTTGACGCTTATCAATTTTTGAATCTAAAATCTGTGAGATTTCAAACTTGGGTTCTCCGTCAATAACGACAGGAGGATGCGGAGATTGCACGCGATCCGGGATAGTGTTAGCAGTACAAGGTCCTAACATAGAAACATGAAATACCGGGTGTACCGCGCACATGCTATCCGGAAGCTGTAGAGTCCAAGAAACTGAACCTACTTGTGCGATAATTTCAAACGGGCCTAAATATTTTTCAGCAAGCTTCTTTGATGGACGGGTAGTCCGGAAGAATTGAGCTTTGACATAAACACGGTCGCCAATCTTGAAGTTGGGTGGTGGGATCTGGTGTTTGTCCGCTGAATGTTGGTATTGCTCTTGGGCAGACAATATTGCAGTCCGGAGTTCCTCGTGGAGCTCGTGGAGGTCCATGGTGAACTCTTGAGCGCGAACAGAGGCGAGATTTCGTTCTGGATGTACTGTAATATTTGGATTATATCCTTTATTTGCAAAGAATGGGGAAATGCCAGTAGTGGCCGAAGGTGCATTGTTGTAAGCAAACTCTGCAAGTGGTAACAAGGTCTTCCAATTGTCCTTTTGGTAGTTGCAATATACGCGGAGGTATTGTTCCAATGTCTGGTTGACGCGTTCGCTTTGTCTGTCACCTTCCGGATGATGTCCGGACGTGAAATGTAATGTCATGTCCAAGGATTTTCCGAGGGATCTAAAGAAGTGAGACACGAACTCTGATCCTTGATCGGAAGTCACATGGGACGGAACTCTGTGCTTGGAAAATACATGGATAATAAAAGGTTCCGCTAGCTGCACGGACGTAATTGTATCATAAGTAGGGATGAATATACCTTGTTTTGAGAATCTGTCAACAACGACTAGAATAGCAGAAAAGCCTTCGGAATCCGGTAGGTGTTCAATGAAATCCATAGATATAGAATTCCACAGGTGTTCCAGTACCGGGAGTTGTTTCAAAAGGCCGTATGGCTTGTGTCGCTGAGATTTCGAGTGGGGACAAGTAGTGCAAGATTTACAATAGTGCTTAACGAATCCACGGAGTCTGGGCCAAGTGTATTCTCTTCTTATTAATGATAGAGTTTTGTTGTACCCGAAATGTCCTGAGGGTGGATGATCATGTTTGTATTGAAGGATCCTGAGGTGGAGGCTGTCGGAGTCCGGTACATAGATGCGATCGTCAAGCCTAATGAAACCATGTTGATCAAGAGACCACCGAGGTTGATCGGGGTCCACGGGATTGTCCAGATGAGCTTTAGTAACTGGGTCTAGCGGAATTGCCGATAGAATATCTTGATGTAACTTCTCGATATCCATAATGGTAATTCCATGGACAATGGGATTGACGAGGAAAGTTGCGCGGACCGATGCGGTAAGCTGTTGATTCGTGAAAATAGGTTTCAGGGTGTGCAGATTTACCGTTGCATAGTCGTTGCTCCCCTCTTTAGGATAGACGTCCCATTGTCTAGTTAAAGCGTCGGGTTTGCCGCTGAGACGGTCGGGTCGAAAGCGGATAATCATGTTGAAAGCAGATAGATATTCAGACCAGCGGGCCTGCCGGTGGGTCAAAAGTTTTGTGGTAGAAAAGTATTCCAGGTTTTTGTGATCTGTTACAACGTCAATAGGAGCTCCTGAACCTTCCAAATAGTGTCGCCATGCTTTGAAAGCTGAGAATATTGCCAGAAGTTCTTTATCATGAATGTCGTAGTTGAGCTCTGCTCCGGTAAAAGTCCGGGACAGAAAAGCCACGGGGTGGACTTCTCTGTCGGAGTCCTGGATAGACAGAATGGCTCCAAGTGCATAATCCAAGGCATCCATTTCAACAATGAGCGGGAAGTCCGGTTTCCAATGCAACAGAATAGGAGCTGTAGAAAAAGAATTTTTAAAAGATTGAAAGCTTTTTGACACTTATCATTAAAATTCCACGGAGTACCCTTACGTGTAAGATGGGTAAGGGGTACCGTGATGTTGGAATATCCATGGATAAAACATCTGTAAAAATTGGCAAAGCCGAGGAAGGATTGTATATCTTTAACTTTTCGGGGTTCGGGCCAATCTTTGATGACTTGTACTTTAGTTTCATCCATTCGGAGTCCATCAGGTCCTATCATGACACCTAGGTATTCCACAGAGTCCATGTCAAAAGTACATTTTTTACCATTTGCGAATAAACCATGTTGTCTGAGCCTCTGGAGAACTTCACGGACTTGTTTGTCGTGTTCCGCAGGATTCTCGGAGTAGATAAGAATGTCATCCAAGTAAACAATGACGCATACATCGAGCATGTCGGAGAAAATGTCGTTGATAAAATGCTGAAAAACAGATGGAGCATTGGTGAGTCCAAAGGGGATCACCAACCACTCAAAGGCCCCATAATGGGTTCTAAAAGTGGTTTCCCATTCATTGCCCGCGGCGATCCAGACCAAATGATAGGCATGCTTGAGATCTATTTTGGTGTAAATCTGGGCATTCCACGGAGCATCGAGCAGATCAGATATAAGTGGGAGTGGATATTTATCCTTTTTGGTGACAGCATTGAGTCCTCTAAAATCAACACAAAGTCGAAGGGATCCATCATTTTTTCTGACAAACAGAACAGGTGCTCCAAAAGGAGACTTTGAGGGTCGGATAAAACCTATGGACAAATGTTCATACAGGAAATCACGGATTGCGGATAGTTCCATGGACGAAAGCGGGTAAATATGTCCTAGGGGTGGCTGGGCGCCATCTTCAAGATCGATTTTTAAGTCGTATTCTCTGTGAGGCGGAAGCCGGTCAGCTTTTCGCTTGCTAAAAACATCCGTGAAGTCATGATATTTCTCCGGGACACCTTCTAGGTCAGCGGCTTGCTCAGATTCAGATACTGGGGTTGAAAAACATCCAGTTGCTTCATCAATTTTTAAGTTGATAGTGAACACCTGGGACCCATCCATTTTTGAAGCCCTAATAAAAGCTGCAGCATTAATCAGAGAAATGGACGGAGGTGCCGTGGGTTCTGGGGAAGCCATTGGTGCCGTAGGGATCACAGGAGTCCTCGAGACTGTAGGTGCCGGGAAGGCCATGGGTGCCGTGGAGGCCGGGTCGGGCACAGTTTCCTCGGCCACCATGGGAGTCTGGAATGTTATACTGTTAGCTATCCAGTCAATCAATGGATTGTAGCGGGTAAGCCAGTTATGTCCTAGGACCACCGAGCAACTTGAGTCTAACTGGGTCACATAGAAAGTGACCAATTGAGATGTTCCACAAGGGAAATTGATGGGTAAATCACAAGCTTGGGTAACAACCGAATTACTTGTGCCATCGAAGAGGCGGAGTGCGACGGGATTTATCGAATAAGTTGACAAAGAATTTTTTTGTGTGAATTTTGTATCTAAAAAACAATGAGTTGAGCTGGAATCTATGAGAGCTGAAAAAACGAATTTTGGAATCATATTAGACATAAGTTTAATGAAAAATGAATCAGAATGTGAAAGAGCGGATGCGTTGAGGCGAGTGAACTCTTGAATGTGTGGAGAGGCAACGCAACCCCTAACCCGCACGGAGTCCATGGGGTTGCTTACTCTTTTTTCGAGTCAGAAGCCAGTTTGTCCTTTGACAGGGTTTCCATGGAGGCCTTGGCTGTTCGACCCTTTGAAGAGTTTGCTTTTGCCAGCGGACATTCCAGGACTCGATGACTGGGTTTCCCGCACAAGAGACAGAGGTTGTTGTCCATACGACGTTGTCTTTCTTGTGGAGTCAATTTGCCATCGGGTCCGAGTTTGCCTGAGAGGTCGGGTTTTCCGGCTTGCTTGCCGGACTGTTGACCCTTGTTGTTGTCCTTATTGTCCTTATTGTTGTTGTTGTTTGAAGACTTTTTATCGTTCTTCTTGTCGGATTGGGTGGAGTTCTGGTTGCTGGTTGATGAATTATTGTTATTGTTTTTATTGTCCTTGGACCTGTTTACTTTGTCCGTGGAGGTCTCGCAGGCAACTTCTGCGCGACGTTCCCAATAACGTGCGTCTGCATTTTGAGCTTTGAGGTGCATACGGGACAGGGTTTTTGGCTTGCCATCTTCTCCTTTTGAGACTTCGCCTTTAAGGCGGGACGGCAGACCGGCGTAGAATTGGTGGCGGAGAGCGGGATCGCCCCACTGACAACGAGCTGCAAGATTATTGAATTGGACGATGTAGTCCACAATGCACTGCGTGTCCTTCATACGAAGATTTGTGAGACTATTCTCGGCTTCTCCTGTCAGGTCATATGGGCTGAAGTTCGTTTCAAGCTCCTCAACAAAAGCCTCCCAATTTTCAAGCCAGAGCAGCTCTTCCTCGGAAATCCCGCTAAAAGCCGGTTCGAACCATTTCAACACAGATCCCGACAGATATGAAAGTGCATAGTTGACTTTTCGGGAGTCCGTGGAGAATGCAGCAGCACGATCACGGAAGTTGAAGCGACATTGCAGGAGGAAAGTAGAGAGTTTGTTTGGGTTGGAACCCGTGAAGGGTTCCGGAGCATTGACTTTTGACCGTGGAGGTTCTTGTTCCTTTTTCTTTCGTTCTTCGAGCAGGTGCGTCATAAATTTATCTATAGTGCCTGCTAAAAATTCAGAAGTAGGATCCCCCAAGTGTGGTCGTTGAACAGGCGGAGGATTTTCAAGAGGGATTTCGACACCTTTGCCCTTGTCGGGGGCCATGGAATCATCCTTGTGCTCGGATTCATCCTGGTTTTCCGGGACTTCTTCGATACGGGCTTCTTCCATGGTTTCCAACTGGTTCGCAAGTGTCTGACTGGTATACAGAGTTAACGGGGAATGAAGAGTCGACGGTCCAGATAATGATGACTGTGCACGTGTACTTCTTCTTGGTGGCATAATGAAAACAATCTGCTAGTGTGATGTATTAGCCTTATTTTAATACTATTTTCCGAAAAAGGAGTCCAATGCTCTATCAAAATGTGCAAATACTCAATTCACTGCAAGGTAAAATAATTTAAGTATTTGATATTAATCAGTGGCAGCCTAAATAGACTTAGAACCCCTGAAGTCAAGAGTTTACTTGAATATATGCACCCTACTTCGCAAAGAAGGTTTTGAGAGCTGCTTGTGCAAGCTTGTTCTTTTTCTGTAAAAACACTACTAAAATATGAATAACAATTCACTGATTCCGAAACTAGATTCGACTTCGATTCTAGCTAGTTTATATATATTTTATACTATTTATCAAACAGTAAAAATATTTATAAACAGGTCAAAAGATTAGATATAGAATAAAACGCTATTTGGCTAATATATGCTTTATTTACACTAACCTACAGGGTCTACTGTGATACTAACTTATCAGGATCTTAATGTAGTCTTAAGGATTCTGCAAGAATATTCTCAGTATTTATTTATGCCAAAAACCGGGTAGAAATTAGAATATATGTATTTCTAATCTCAATATAACCTAAAATATTTATTACTTTAACTGATAACCAACAACTCAACTAGAGGTGGATTAGTAATAAAGGATAGCCAGCTACTCAACTAAGAGGTGGCAAAAGAGGAACAAGTTGTTTGTCAGAAGCTCAACTAGAGGTGACAAGGGGGTAGGATTATTACCAGAAGCTCAACTAGAGGTGGCAAAGGGATCCTGAGATAGCTTAGGTCAGCAGCTCAACTAGAGGTGACTAAGTGTTTGTATATATTTATCCAACAGCCCAACTAGGGGTGGAATATTACTGCTGATGCAGTGGCACACTGATGTGGTGTAGTAAATGGGTTAAAATGAGTTATATTTCAGTGGTGGAGCAGAGCTCCTTATATACAGTAAAATCTTAGACATGGGAGAATGTTCTAGCTACTTGTTTTACCTATTTTTAGCTATTTTACCTGGAATCTGCTGGAATATTCCAGGAGTTTCTGCTACTTTCCATTGTAGCATATATGCTGATGTAATGTTCTCGCGCGTCGCGAAGTTGCTGATTTCGTGCGCGCGCTGATTACATAATTTTCCCGCGCGTGTCGCGTTTGTGACAAGTCGTCGCATTTTGTGACGACGGTCACTTGTTGTGACGACAGTCACTGTTGTGACGAATGTCACCGTTGTGACGAATGTCACCGTTGTGACGAATGTCACCGTTGTGACGAATGTCACCGTTGTGACGAATGTCACCTTTTGTGACGAATATTCCCGCGCGTTGTGCAATAAGCGCCAAAAGGCCGACTTCGAAGATTTTTAGTTAAAAAAGAATAAACAGTAGAATTTCGATAGTTCTCCCAAATTAAATCATAAAAATATGAAATAAATTGTAAAAATCAGGTTAAATTCAGGAGAATATTGTACAATAATTTCGTCGCAATATAAGTACATTTGAACTTGTTTTTATCAATTTGTTTAGGGGGAGATTGGTTAAAAATCGGAAAAACCTAAAAATACATAACAGCTAGTCAGAAAATACTGTTAGGATACACACACAGGCTGGGTTTCTGGAGAAACCCACGGGATATCCGGTAGGACTTGGCTTCAGCTTATAGGCTGCACCCTCGCTAGATTGTGTTGTCCAATTTCAAACGGCGGACAGGGATCCCGGGGAGTCCGGGTGGGGTTCGTGGGTCGTAGGTGGTAAGTCGGGGGTCGTGGGTTGTAAGTCTAAGGTCGTGGGTTGTAAGTCGAAGGTTGTGGGTTGTAAGTCGAGATAGTTGAGAGAGATAGATGCACCGGAGCCCGTGAGCTCCGACTAGTGCGAGCGATGTGAATCAAGTAAGGTTTTAGAGCGGAAAATGTTATTAGATAACTGGGGGGAATCTAAGCTAATTTTCTGACTGGATTGTATGTACAACATCTGCTAGTTTATATAGACCATGGAATGAATGACATACCAAATCCAGTAATGGTGAAATGAAACTAACAAAACATGAAACGGGAATAGTAAACACCAAATTGGTGTTAGGAACAGAACAGAATGGAGCGGAGTCCGAATCATGACAAAGCATAACCCATAATGGGAAACGGAGTGGGAGCGGAGTCCTAAATTGTGACAGGTCATTTGACTAAAATGGGAACGGGGCTCAATTAGAGTGGTGACGGGATTCTAAGCGGGATCCGGTGACTGATGCGTGGGATGAAGACGGACATTGTGATGTATTAGCCTTATTTTAATACTATTTTCCAAAAAAGGAGTCCAATGCTCTATCAAAATGTGCAAATACTCAATTCACTGCAAGGTAAAATAATTTAAGTATTTGATATTAATCAGTGGCAGCCTAAATAGACTTAGAACCCCTGAAGTCAAGAGTTTACTTGAATATATGCACCCTACTTCGCAAAGAAGGTTTTGAGAGCTGCTTGTGCAAGCTTGTTCTTTTTCTGTAAAAACACTACTAAAATATGAATAACAATTCACTGATTCCGAAACTAGATTCGCCTTCGATTCTAGCTAGTTTATATATATTTTATACTATTTATCAAACAGTAAAAATATTAATAAACAGGTCAAAAGATTAGATATAGAATAAAACACTATTTGGCTAATATATGCTTTATTTACACTAACCTACAGGGTCTACTGTGATACTAACTTATCAGGATCTTAATGTAGTCTTAAGGATTCTGCAAGAATATTCTCAGTATTTGTTTATGCCAAAAACCGGGTAGAAATTAGAATATATGTATTTCTAATCTCAATATAACCTAAAATATTTATTACTTTAATTTATAGCCAACAACTCAACTAGAGGTGGATTAGTAATAAAGGATAGCCAGCTACTCAACTAAGAGGTGGCAAAAAGAGAACAAGTTGTTTGTCAGAAGCTCAACTAGAGGTGACAAGGGGGTAGGATTATTACCAGAAGCTCAACTAGAGGTGGCAAAGGGATCCTGAGATAGCTTAGGTCAGCAGCTCAACTAGAGGTGACTAAGTGTTTGTATATATTTATCCAACAGCCCAACTAGGGGTGGAATATAACTGCTGATGCAGTGGCACACTGATGTGGTGTAGTAAATGGGTTAAAAATAAGTTATATTTCAGTGGTGGAGCAGAGCTCCTTATATACAGTAAAATCTGAGACATGGGAGAATGTTCTAGCTACTTGTTTTACCTATTTTTAGCTATTTTACCTGGAATCTGCTGGAATATTCCAGGAGTTTCTGCTACTTTCCATTGTAGCATATATGCTGATGTAATGTTCTCGCGCGTCGCGAAGTTGCTGATTTCGTGCGCGCGCTGATTACATAATTTTCCCGCGCGTGTCGCGTTTGTGACAAGTCGTCGCATTTTGTGACGACGGTCACTTGTTGTGACGACAGTCACCGTTGTGACGACAGTCACCGTTGTGACGACAGTCACCGTTGTGACGACAGTCACCGTTGTGACGACAGTCACCGTTGTGACGACAGTCACTTGTTGTGACGACAGTCACCATTGTGACGAATGTCACCGTTGTGACGAATGTCACCGTTGTGACGAATGTCACCGTTGTGACGAATGTCACCGTTGTGACGAATGTCACCGTTGTGACGAATGTCACCGTTGTGACGAATGTCACCGTTGTGACGAATGTCACCGTTGTGACGAATGTCACCGTTGTGACGAATGTCACCGTTGTGACGAATGTCACCGTTGTGACGAATGTCACCGTTGTGACGAATGTCACCGTTGTGACGAATGTCACCGTTGTGACGAATGTCACCGTTGTGACGAATGTCACCGTTGTGACGAATGTCACCGTTGTGACGAATGTCACCGTTGTGACGAATGTCACCGTTGTGACGAATGTCACCGTTGTGACGAATGTCACCGTTGTGACGAATGTCACCGTTGTGACGAATGTCACCGTTGTGACGAATATTCCCGCGCGTTGTGCAATAAGCGCCAGAAGGCCGACTTCGAAGATTTTTAGTTAAAAAAGAATAAACAGTAGAATTTCGATAGTTCTCCCAAATTAAATCATAAAAATATGAAATAAATTGTAAAAATCAGGTTAAATTCAGGAGAATATTGTACAATAATTTCGTCGCAATATAAGTACATTTGAACTTGTTTTTATCAATTTGTTTAGGGGGAGATTGGTTAAAAATCGGAAAAACCTAAAAATACATAACAAAATCCCCTCTCTTTTTTGACTAGATGTCTTCTTCGAAAAGGCTGTCGTTGGAGATGTCATTATGAAGAATTCGAAAGAATCTTCTAGCATATATGTGAGACTGCTTAGTGTTTTAGATAGTTCTTGGCCCGGTGTGTCATTTCCCAGGCTCTCAAGATCTCTGGCGCATTTTTTAGATCTCTTCGGGTTAACCATTCATCAAAATTAGGTGAGTACCCTACGAATCTTACTTTATATAATAAATTCTTGCGACCGCTTCGGGATTTTGACCATTTTTGGTCAATTATTGCCTCGACTTCATATTCAGGCATTTCTTCAAAATCTTCCCGGTTCAGATGCTTTCTCGGTCGACTTCCGAATTCTTCTGGTGAGTTTTGGTAAGATTCTAAATGCGCAATATTTAGAATTGGGTGAGTGCCGTATGAAGCTGGCATTCGCAGTCTATATGCTAACCGACTTATTTTCTCTAGAATCTCGAACGGTCCGTCATACTTCATTAATAACTTTTGGCCTTTTCCTTTCACATTTCGCAATAGGTTTAAGGAATGGGGATTTATTAGCACTAAATCTCCCACTTCAAATTGAATGGTGAGTCGTCCCTGATTATAATACTTCTTTTGGAAAATCTGACCCAGATTAAGCGCCTCTCTCGCTATACTGCGGTTTGCCTGAAACTCTTCGATCATTTGGTCAGCGGCATCGCTTAATCCTTTAAACTTATGTGAGTCATTTGTTTCCGTATTTTCATCATTAATTATCTCATTGTTTGGTCTTGTTACACCTTCCGGCTCTGGGGAAAGATAGTTGAGCCGCGTTAGAGGCTGGAAGCCAAACAACAAAAATGCCGGTGAGAATTTCGTTATAGAATGAACACTAGTGTTATATGCTAACGAAAAACTATCTAAAATTTTAGCCCAATCGTTTCGTTCTGGCCCAACGTAAGCTCTAAGCGCTACTTCGAGGATTTGGTTCATTATTTCGGTTTGACCATCCGCTTGTGGATGATAGGCCGTGGTAAGTGCTCTTTTTATATTCAATTGAGCACATACTGACTCCCAAAATTTGCCTGTCCATTTCCGATCGCGATCCGATATAATTTGTCTCGGGAGGCCATAGTGTGTCACTATATGCTTGAACACTAAACGGCCGGTTTCTTCCTCATTGATGGTGGTTTTACAAGGTATGATAATTGCATATTTAGTTAATTTATCAACAATTACTAATATGTTATCAAACCCTTCGCTTTCCGGCAATTCCGGTATAAAGTCCATGGTAATGACTTCAAATGGCCGGGTTGGGATTGGGATAGTCTGTAAAAGTCCTATAGGTGCGTGTCTTCTTACTTTTGACTTTTGACATATATCACAAGTTCTCACATACTCTAGGATTGATCTCGACATTCGTGGCCAGTAGTAACCACTAGCAATCCGATTGTAAGTTTTATGATATCCTGCATGAGCGCCTTCACTTAGCTCATTATGGGCTTCACTTATAATCTCTAGATGCTTTTGTTTTGGTACACATAGACGTAATGTACCTAGAGAATCTTCATAATATATCAAATTGTCATTTCCTAATGAATATTGAGGGAATCTTGGGTTTTCCCAATTAGACTCAAGTTTTAAATTCTCTAAGACTTCTTGGAAATAGCTATCTCCTTGATATCCCTCAACAAATTCTCTTATTTCTTCATCTCCTATGCCAATTAACACACTATATGCATGTGTGCTATTATAGGGTAAGTCTATGCTTCCTATATTTGAGTTCTCTAGCTTAATATCTAAGCTTATTGCCTGCTCTGGCTGCTCAAACTCAAATTCAGTATTCTTTGAGCATAAGAACAATACTTCTGATTCAAATCCCGGTCCAATCTCTTCATAAAGATTTCCTAGTGAGTCTGTTTCATTCTCTTGTAACTCCACAGATTTAACTAAGTCTTTAATTGGACCATCTTCATTGGGAAATCTTCTTCTAAGCCTTGATATTGGGTCTACATTTGAATGTACCCTTCCTGCTCTATGGACTATCTTCAAATCTGGATATGCTGCAAATACTGTTCCCCAGGTAAGTAATCTTCTGTTGATATTCTGGAAGGTTTTACTCCAGGTTAATGCAGCATGATCTGTGATTGCCCATATCTTTTCTCCTTCCAGGTAAGGCTGGAACTTTATCAAGCCATCTTTAAGTGCTAAAGCCTCCCTCTCTGTGGGGGAATAGTTCTTTTCAGCTGGCTTCAAAGTTCTTGACCAGTAAGCAATCACTCTTTCAACATGAACAATTGTATCTTCAAAATTCTCAGCCCAATTACCATTCTCTGGTAGATCATCTCCTTCTTTACTTATTGATACAACTAACTGAGGTATCTTTTCTCCTTTATCATAGGCTAGTTTTAGCTTAGTGTAATTTTTAGTACCCAACAGATCTAATATCCTGATTGGTTGTACTTGTTGTAATATAGCTGCTATGCCAATATCACAAGCATCACTATAAACCCTATAGCCTAAACCTCTGATAGCATAAGCTCTAACTGGAGCTGAACTTAATGCCTTCTTTGCTAACTCAAAGGCATTTCTTTGGGCCTCTCCCCAAGTCCATTTGACATCTTTTTTAAGCAACTGGAATAATGGATTAACTATCCAGGCATAAAATGGAATGTAAGCTGAAAAGTAAACCATCATTCCTAAGAACATTTGTAGCTCATGGACTGACTTGGGATTTTCTAATTGTACAATTGCTTCTACCTTCTCCTTATGAGTAGATAGTCCTAATCTTGAAACTTTCTGTCCTAGTAGTTTCAATGATTGATACCCAAAATGACATTTACTTGGAGATAATGTTATCTTAGACTTAATAATGGCTTTAAGTACTAAATCAACATGTTTCAAATGATCATTAAATGTCAAGGAGTATATCACTATATCATCAATATAGACTAATGCAAAAATCCATAAGAATGGTGCTAAAATATTTTGCATTACTCTTTGAAATACTGCCGGTCCATTTCTAAATCCAAATGGCATTCTCAAAAATTGAAATAAGCCTCTATGTGTCCTAAAGGCTGTTTTCTCTTTATCTTTTATTGCTATTTCAAGTTGAGTAAATCCTGCTAAAGCATCCAAAGTGGATAACCATTGTGAACCGGATAAGGATTGTAATATATCCTCCTGTCTTGGTAATGGGAATTCATCAGGTATAACTTGTGCATTCAATTTTCTAAAGTCAATAACCATTCTTGGTTTAGAATTTCTGTAGGTAATGAATGCTGGAGCCCCCCAAGGGCTTTTAGATGGTTCAATTACCCTTAATTTGACCCACTTATCCATTTGCTCATCAATAATTTCTCTACTCTTTGGTGAGGCAAAGAATGGTGGCATAGAAATTTCTTTAGTCCCTTCTCTTAATGGTATTTCAACTTTAGCATCATAGGATCCTAGTCTTCCATCAAGTCCAAAGGCATCTTGGTTTTCAACCAATAATTTCTTGAATTTTTCAGACTGTTCCTCATTTAGATCTTTGGATAAATCTACTTCTGTTAATAAATCTTCTTTTGGAACTAAATCTTGAGGAATCTCTGCAGTCTTTGGACCTCCTTCTAGTTCTCCGGGACTATTATTATTTTCTGATTTTTCTGAACTAGATTTCAGTAACTGATCTGCTATACTTTGGATCATGAATGCATGTGCTTGCAATCTATTTAATTCTTCACTATCCATACTTTCTGATGTATCCAACCAAGTATTTGGATTGTGAGAATAACCTAACACTTGTCCTTTATGTATTCTGATAGGAAATGAAGAGAAATTTGAAATATATAATTTTGGATTTTCTTTTGTTATAATTGAATCTGGTGCTGCATAGAAATCTTCTTCTCCTCTATTAGATATGAAGATCTTTTCTATGTAGGCTGTATTTGAATCTTTTGGAAACTGTAATGTTACAGGAATAGAACTAACTGAAAAAGGTGAAATACATAAATCAATAGAAGCCTTGACAGAATGATTGTTATTTTCTTTAACATTCTTCTTATCTTTTTTAGATTGTCTTTTACTCATGTTTTTGGCTGTTATTTCGGAGTATTTTGATCTTACATTAACATGAAATGATTGTCCTTTTTCATCTTGAAAACTTGATCCAATTGAATTTTCAACTTTCATTTTTCTATCACAGGAACTAAATATCAATTCAGCTCCTGTTTCATTCCTTATAATAGATAGAGCATACTGATCAGCAAAATCATTTCCCAAAATAAATGGAGTTGTCATCCCCTTAACTACATAGGCTTCAACCTTTAATTCTACAGGGCCTTCATTTGTATCAAAATATAAAGGAATGGATACAAATCCTGATATGGTAGAAGATCCTGTTACTTGAATTAAATTGACCTTTTGTCCAGTTTTTATCTTAGGTGGATTATTTAGTTTGTTCAATGCTGATTGAGATATCAAAGTAATATCTGCTCCAGAGTCTATTATGATTCTGATTTGATTTTGTCCATAATTATTAAGCCATGCCTTAGTAGCCATAGCCTGCGCACCAAGAAAGGCACATCCGGGTGGGCGTGACATTAACCCTTTTAATGATAAAATATTGTTTTTAGTCTCAGAAATAAGTTGAGTAACATAAGATCTGGTCTTGAACATGCCATTTCTAAATTTCTGAGATATATCTTGTTTTTCAAAGGTTTGTCTGGCTTCTAACTTGCTCAGAGATTCATTAGAATCTAGGGATCCCCTCAGAGAAGACTGTGGCTTCATTTTCAAAGTATCTGAGCCACACTCCAAATCCATTACAGCATTCACCTGAAGGGCCTTATGAAAATCCGGTTTTTCTTCCTCCTCTGAACTATCTGATGATTCTAACTTTATTAAGTCTTTACTAGAATCATTTTGAGGGGGATTTTCATCTTCTGAACTAGCATTTAGATAGGCTTCTTCATATTCTTCCATGGCCTTGATATACTCTTCATCATGGACAATTAAATTTGCTTTGGCATTTCTAGAACCCTTTCTAGAATACTTGCACTCATTATCCCAATGTTTAGGACTGCCACAATGTCTGCATGGTCTAGCTCCTTTGCTTTCAAGGAGTAGAACCTTTGGAAATTGTTCTATCATCCCTAGGGAATTGAGGCTTGCCTATAGTAGTTGAAGCACCAATAAGGTTAGTTCTGGCAGACTGGAAGAAATTCCTCCTGCTTGAACCTTGATCAGGACCTGGTAGATTAGATCTAGAAGTCCTTGGTGCATCACGCATCATTTGTTCAAGCTGCCTTACTCTTCTATCTAGTACATTATCATGACTTGGGAATGGAGTATGCTCCAATGCTTCTTCATGATATTTAATTGCTGCTGCAAATTCTACTAAGTCCTTGCAACGATGTACATCTAAGATAGTTGTCCAGAATTTAGGTGCTCCATTCATTACTTCCATCATAACTTCTGAATCACTCATGCTATACACTAGACTAAGTAATTCGATTTTCTGATGTAGTAATTGCTTGGTGATTCTGTTGTATATCCAGCTTCTCTGTAGTGTGCTCTGTTCGCTCGGCTCTTTTGTCTATCAAGCCAGGCTCGGTTCATATAGTATGTGCATACTACATCTCGAAGTGTACCCCAATTCTGCATTGCTTCTCTTCTATAACTACTTGGTAAAGACCAGAACCATAAATCTGCATCCTTCTCAAGTCTAGTGGGTACAACTTCTCCTAGCTGGTTATATATGCTTGTACTACGCTCTGATAAGTTGTTTATCTTCAAAACCCATTTTGCAAGTGTGTCAGGATCACCATCCCATTTGGGTACAACATCAGACTTCAACTTAAGATCAAAGTGAGCTCCTTTGTCTTCTTGTTTAGCCCTAGATAATTCTGACAGTCTCCTAATACCCTTAGGTCTATGGGATTTATCCTCAGGTGAGCTATCACTACTTCCTGGATCTCCAGGAGGCTGAGGACT